>CAJFCO010018419.1:14691-33922 GCA_904066015.1 Synergus gifuensis | reverse complement strand
CACACACACACACACACACACACACACACACACACACACACAATTGCACCAATAAAACCATTTTCAATTTTCCAATTTCAAGTTATTCTTAAGGGCATGTGGTAATTAATTAGTGTTAGCAATTTTACGTTTCACGAAGTTGGGGATCAATCACCTAGTGTAAGCAAAAAATATTTATTATTGTGGACGTCAAGTTGCGCGGAAATTGAATTTACTAATAAGGTTATTGCTACATGCCCTTAATATTTATTGACATTTTAAGTAGAGCATTGCATAGATCGATTGAATTACATTTTTTTTCTAATTAAAGTCACTTAGCAGACGAAATTTTTTTCAAATACCAAAATGCATGTCTATATTGTCTCCTTTATATTAAAAGGAAAGATACCCTCCAATCTTAGTATAACAAAAGACTCCTTAAATTGTTTAAGTTGCATTAAGTGTTTTGTGATATCAGGTGATCTCCCGACCTACATAACTCGATTTCAATGGGACATGGCCAAGTATCCAATAAAACAATCGTTGAGAAATATTGCTGATATCATCAGCAAACAAGTTGGACAAATTGATGCAGATCTAAAGACCAAGTCTACTACTTATAATAATTTAAAGGGTAGTTTACAAAATCTGGAAAAGAAACAAACGTATGTTGTAATTAACCATTTTATATAAATGTTATTTTATTTATATTTTAGTATATATATATATATATATATATTTATTTATTTATTTATTTATTGATTTATATGTATATAGTATACATATATTAAATACTTTATTTTTACAGAGGGAGTTTGCTTACGCGTAATTTGGCTGATTTGGTGAAAAAGGAGCATTTTATACTTGACAGCGAATACTTATCCACTCTCCTTGTAATTGTTCCAAAGTAAGTATGATTACATAATTTTGTTAGATTAAATTATTTTTTTGTAATTTATTTTTAAGAACATGACAATAAATTTTTCTATATTTTAGGGCAAGTTTTCATGAATGGAATGCTGTTTATGAAAAGTTAACGGACATGATTGTCCCACGCAGCTCGCAACTTATTACACAAGATGCGGAATATGGGTTGTTCACGGTAACCTTATTTAAAAAAGTAACTGAAGAATTTAAGTTACATGCCCGTGAAAAGAAATTTATAGTTCGTGACTTTACGTACAATGAGGAGGAACTTGCAGCTGGTTAGTGTAATAGTTTGCAAAGAGAAATATTAAGTTTCAGTTGTAGTTTTAATCATCTCATATTTATATCTATTTTTAAATGCACTCTTTTATTTAAATACCGCTTCAATTCTTGCATTTTAGGCAAAAATGAAATTACGAAGCTTGTAACGGACAAGAAGAAACAATTCGGACCTCTTGTTCGTTGGTTAAAAGTGAATTTCAGCGAATGTTTTTGTGCCTGGATTCATGTCAAAGCTCTACGTGTCTTCGTAGAATCAGTTTTAAGGTAGCAAATTCAAGTTCTATATAGTGTTCGTTGCTACTGTTTTATAGTTGTAGATGATGTTGTTGTTTTGCTGTTTGTGATGAAAAATAATCAAGTGACTTTTATCACTCTTAGGTATGGCTTGCCAGTCAATTTTCAAGCAATTCTCCTGCATCCACACAAAAAGAGTACAAAGCGTTTGCGTGACGTTTTAAATCAACTTTATGCTCATCTCGATTCTTCCGCAACAGCTTCCGGTGGAAATCAAGATGTAAGGAATACTTTATTTCAGTGTATATTTATACTAATATATTTTATGTATTTTTGATTCTTATACAATATGGCATACTTATCTTATATTTCTTTGCAGAGTGTGGACATTCCAGGCTTGGGCTTTGGCCAGAGTGATTATTATCCGTACGTTTATTACAAAATAAACGTAGACATGGTTGACAATAAAGTTTAGTCATTAACGCCAAATCAATCATAGATTCGGTACACAATTTGGCATCAGTTTATTGAATTGATTTTCAGACGAATTTTCGATTGGAAAACACAAAAATCTATTATTTCTGCACGCGAGAAACAAACCTGCGTGCATCTACATTCTACACAAATAGCTGCACGCCCTTCAAATCTGAATTCACGATCTACAATCACCAATTTGAATGAATCTGTTAAAGTTGTATAGGAAGTTGTACAAGTCTCAGGTATATTATTCACTTTATTTGATTTTAAATGCTGAATCTGAAAAATATATTAAGATGGAAAACAATATTTTTGTAGCATCGTGAAAAGAGTCTGCACAGTAGAAAGTCTGGCGTCGATGCATAATATATTATTAAAGATAAATGTCGATGTACATATTTGTACAAACTTTGCGTATATACCTGTTTCTTTTTACAAATAATGTTCGTCCAATCTAGGTTACATTACTGTATACACGTCTTCCGCCAAAGACGTTACAAATAAATTCTACGGAAAGAAAAAAAAACAAAAACAAAAACAAAAAAAAAAACACGGTAACTTTGCAGTTTGTTTATTATAACGGGCTAATTTAGATGTAAAATTTTCCAAAACAACTTTAAGTTTCTAGAGAACCTTAGAAGTATAAAAAAAATCTACTTTCTATCAATCTTTATATATCCCTATATATCTATATTTGTTCTTAATAATTTTACGACAACCACAAAATTACGCCTCAAATGAGCCCTAGTTGAAAGAACAATTTTAGTTTTCTTAACAAACTTTGTTAAATAGTTTGGAATCAGTATATATTCTTTACTAGTCTCAGATTTATTTTAAAACGTAAGTCTTATAGACTCATAGTGTCATGTTGAATTTCTTTAAAAGTGGACAAACTTACTTCCCTAAAAAGTATCAGCCTTGAAACAATTAAAATATAGATATATTAAAAGATTGGATATCTTCATTTTAATTAGAAGTATGTACAAGGTATGATTTTTCATCTGTTAATACAAATTGTATCAACGTATATACGATACAAGAAATCGAAGGTAAATTCAGTTGGCACGCTTTTGTTGTATATGTACAGATTTTTCGATTCAGTTAAATTTCTCAACCTGCATCACGTTACACAAAATGTTGTAGTACCAATGTATTTTTATCGACATTATTTAGGCGTTGTTATATTCAGAGTGACGGCTACACTGGTAAATTTCCCAACGAGCATACACGGATCAAAATTGAAAAATATGTATTTTTATTGCATAGTTTAGATGGTACCATTTCGCGTTTCTCAATCCAAGTATTAGGTTGCTGCATTCGCACTAACCGTCAAGCTTATCATAAAAACAGAACTTGTTTAGAATTCTTAGAAAACGTACGTAAGCTGGACTTCCAAACGCATTAATCTAAAAAAAATCTGTTTAAGGGCATGTAATATTTTACTATAAGAGCAATTTAGTTTACCCCATTATACATTCATAATAATAAATATTTATTATTATGCATGTATAATTGGGTAAACTAAATTGCTCTTATGGTAAAGTATCACATGCCCTTAAAGACGACTTCTCTGATTTTGGAATCAACTTTTTCAGCTGCATAGTGTATATAAAGAAAGGTACAACGGCCATCTTGTGATTCAATCTTTATATTGTAAATTGTAACTGTGGAAAAATAGGATCAGTGCTAATTCGTTCGTTTACCAATTATTGTGAAAATGATGGTTATGAACTTTAAACAACGCAAATATTCATGAAAATATCTGTTACAACCTTTAAAATTTTTCTGTGATGGTCCTTTTATGTGTTATTTAACTGTCAGCTTGATTCGATAAAGTGATGACAATATAGCCGATATAGTGTGCGTCATCTGGTTATTATTGTGAATATATATTAAAACGTGTATGTATGTACATGCATGAATGCGGAGATAACTTGTAGATATATTAAAGAACGCGACTTCTTCGTCTGCCGTAATATTATATACATATACACACTCTATAATGATAAATAAATATGTTGCGTTAAAAATTTGTCTTTTAAAATTTTATTGGGTGGGTCGAAAAAAGGAAAATGTGACTATCGTGAGTAGGAAATATTATAATATCACACAGTGTGACAGACAGGAAATGATCACATCTGACGGATTTGTGCTGTTTATGTAATAAGTACTGTTACTTACATGTTACTACCATTGCTGGTAACTTCTGTACTACCTCCTCCCCACCCCTCATTGCACTAGTGTTAATGATGATGACGGAGGAACAAATAAAAACACAATATTTCAGCCAGTCTTTTTAATTGACAATTTTATTATTAAGGTCACTTGATTTAGTTTAAAGAATACAACATACATATACTTTCGTTCAATTTTCTTTTTTTATCACTGGATTTTATTACACCATTGACTTCTCCAAGTAAGAATACTTCAACTTGCCACAGTTTTCACGATTCTTGTTTAATGGATAGGGAGACAATTATTTACAAAATTTATATCAAAATTTAATACGAATTCATTCATAAAACGTTCTTACTTGGAAGGTTGAGTATCTGAAACACTTACTAGCACGTACATTATTACACACATTCTATAAAGGCATTTGATATCGAAATATACACTAATGATTAATTATAAGTTTTTTTTTTTTTAATACGGACGGTTACATGTGGAATATGTATAAAAATTGATCGCAAAAGAGTATATAAAGAAACTGTTAACTTTATAGTGAATAGTGAAATAAAATATATTGACCTGCGCGGTATCATTCTAATTTCTGAGGTAGACCCACGTTGAAACAGTAAGGGTTTACATAAGTTTGAATGAGAGATCTCGTAGGAAGATATTGATGACACGCTCGATGACACGTTAAATCGATTAAGACGGTTTAATCGGTTAAATTTAAATTCTTTCCTTGCACTACAAGAAGGCAGTTTGGAAAAACGCAGTAGTCAATTACATATCGCAATACCGCATACTACTTTAACAACTATTTGACAGTTGCACAACACATCAGTCAATAATTCATCTATATAGAACTAACGATACTATGTGAGACAATTCACGCAATTAAAAAAAAAAAACCTATCCTATTCTACGTTATGCTTATCGTGGTTTTATGTAATATAAAGTAGTAATCACAAAAATGAGACCAAGACCCAAGAAGCAATGGGATCGTCTCGTTGTAATGGACGGAGGCGATCCTTGGGCCTGACTGTCACGTTCGGGACTTGAGCCAAGAGAACCAACCAACAACCTGTGGTTCCGATTCAATATTATAGTATATGTATATAGATCTCTAGCTAGCTAGACACTTAAAAAATTAACGCTTAAAACCTTATACGTAATAAAATGCAGGGACTTGTTAAGATTTTGCTTTGCAAAATATGTATTATACAAATAATTTTGATAAATATGAGTGCAAAAATGTTAAGTTATATAGTTTTATAGAACACATCATCTAGTTGATAAGGAAACATGAAATAGATATGAGATTTTATGCAGTCCTCCAATAAATCTAGACTGTACTGAAATAATTTTTAATAGTCTTTTAACCCTTTACTGCAAGTTAATTTCTCAGTTTGGATAAGCCATGAAGCAGTAAAAGAGGCACCGTTAAATAAACTTGATTTCATTTAGTAAGAGTAATATGGATCATCTTTTATTATTGCATTATTTCGATAGCGTTGTGATGGCTAAACAATTTAATTTCCTTTGTTATTTAAAATAATGTATTTCTTGTGAATTATACAAGAAGAACTCTTATATATCGCATAACTCTGAACCCCTATTTGGTTCACTAAATTCCTACATATTATTATCTCAAATTAAAGTACATATACTCAAATCTTATGACAAGAAGATTGGACTCAGTCTCATATGAATGACAAAAATGCAGTGAAGGGTTAACATCTCTTTAAATTTTTCATCACGCAAGCACAATACAAAACGTGTTCAACTAGAACGATCATTCACTGCAGGGACACTCGGGTGGATGGGTCGTAGGAGATAAGATCTACTCCTATCTAGTCACTAGCATAGATGTAATAATAATAATAATAATAATAATAATAATAATAATAATAATAATAATCACCTCACATATTAATCTAATTAATAAGGAAGTCTAAACATATCATACGAATTATCGCAGATTTTACTTTTCTAAAGTCTAAAATATAACATATGACTTAAGTACAACCACAAAACTTGGTTATCATTATGGCATTTGTATTCTTATCTAGCTACATTTATATTATAAATGCACGAGAGCATACTATTTTTCACTTTAGTTCAGATCAATTTTCAAAATTCTGGATTTTAAGTATTTTTATGAGTTCTAAACGTTAATTTCTGACGGAATGGAAGTTGATAATATGTTTCAATAATGTTATTTTGTATATACAACAAAGAATGATATTGGTATATATAAAGGAAATATTAATATTTCGATACATGTATCAAGATAAATGCTGAGAACATTACATATATTTTTCGTCTTATTTCGTTCATTCCCGATCGTTTGGTGCATGAAAAATGTTTTGCTCGTCAAATATTCATTTACAGAAAGGATTTTCTCTCGCGAATGAAACAAAGCACGAAATTCGGAATGCACATTTTGAGATACTCGTGACACACCTCTCCTTCGCAAAGTATGTCCGGCCACATACTGTCAAGATCGGCCGATAACCGAATAATACATGAATAGTTTTAACTCAGATATAACTGGGAGATTTACGTTTAATGCAAAAGTATAACATTGTTGTGAATTTTGATTTATTTGTCAATCGGGAATACAGAGATCCACGTTCTCTGTTTCAGTTCCTGGGACTTGATCCACCATATCTAAAACAAAAATTTGTTGTTATTTAATTATTATATTTTATTTATTATTATATGCAATAAAAGTACACATTGTAGATTTACTCTATTGCAGCAAATCCAACTCTGACAGCTATGCGATCAAGAATTTTACGTAATTTAATAAACTAGTCAGTTCTCCAGTGCTCAATCTATTATTATCGATAATTTGTTTGTATCGAGTTCACGGTATATATAATAAAATTATAGTTGCTATACATCATATAATGTCTTCAAGATTACAGACTACAATGGCAAGATGTAGTGACTTGACGTCTAATGATTCGAAAAATGGCAATGGGATTGAAATTTGTCAATGTTCATTGATGCCTCTCTTCTGCTGGTTTTTTTTTTTTTTTTTTTAATTTTCAAAATCCGCTCATGAATTTCTTTATGTTTTTATCTTTATATTTATATGTATAGAGTCTGTAACATAATATTTTTCACAAGGAATTTAATAATGCAAGACACGTTTCGAGAATTCTCAATTGTAAATTTTCTGATGGATTTTGAAATCATTGTTCTGAGAATACGCGACTAAAATTTTGACGTGCGTGTTTCGTTTAAAATATAGTAGGTTGCATTTGGAAGTTCATTGTAATATACAACAGTAACAAGAACACGGAAAGAAAAATCGGGGGTTTAGCGCAAGAGAGTTCGTGGTATTAACGCATGGACTATTTGTCAGGCGCATATCGCAGGCGCCTCTTGCTTTGTTTCCTAAAATTTCATGAGTTTTAAGCAAGACATGCCCTATTGCCCTAAACCCACGAACGTATATGCAAAAATGCCAAGAGTTACTTGGGTTAGCAGCAAGCGCTGCTATGCTCTAATACCCTGAACTTAGCCGAGCGAAATTTCCAAGAGCCTCACGGAGTTTTGCCGTGAGTCTCCTTGCGATTTGCCTTTAGGCCACGCCTCCTGATACAATTTGGGATCAGATGCATGATTCATTATTGCGTCAGTGCGTTTTCTTTATGTTTTCTTTGTTCACCTCGTGTTCGTGCCGGCGCATTTATAGCATTTATAGTGTCAAAGTAAATATAATTATTGAAAAATGCGATTTTTAATAGCGTTGTGATTGCACGTATTGTATATATGTGTCAGTTAGGCAGGAGGCGTGGCCTAAAGGCAAATCGCAAAGAGACTCACGGCAAAACTCCGTGAGACTCTTGGAAATTTCGCTCGGTTAAGTTCACGGTATTAGAGCACAGCAGTGCTTGCTACTAACCTAAGTAACTCTTGGCATTTTTGCATGTGAGTTGTGCTTATTTTCCGTAGAGTTGCATCATGCGATTAATGGATGCATCCATGAATATATCACAAGAGAAATGCCTTGCTATTAAAGCACGACATGTGTTCACGCACTAATGCCTGGATTTTTCTTTCCGTGAAGAAGACCCACAAATCTTTTTTGAATCCGGTTAGCAAGTTCAGTGACCTTGTCTCTGAATCAGTGCCAAGATGTATGTGTACACTCTACACTGTACAGCGTGGCCTGAGTGTGAAGAGCGTTTCGGATGTAACCATGTGAAGTGTTGTGTGCATTCTGATATTATGTAGAGATCGGTAAAACTTTGCACAAAAAAATACCTTTTAATTTTCGATCTTCTTCTCACATACAGATATTTTTTTATACGAGATAAAATTAATTTTTCATACAATATTAAACAAGTAACAAGTTAACAAGTTTTAAACAAACGCCATCTGGCAATCACTCCTGACATAATGGTCTTATAATATGTGAATAATCCTACCAGCAAGATTATAATATTCTGGCGACTGCGACTGCATAAGCATTCATGAACTAACGGAACGAGTTTTCCAGCATTGTAAGATCGAATAACCGATTTCGACGGAAAAAAAAATCTCATTTCTGTGCTTTACTAAATGATAATACCAAGGAAACAAATTGCTATTAATGTTTAGTTTTAACAAACACAGCAACGTATACACTTGGTATAAATCTGATATTTAAAATACCTGATTATTTTATTTGCGTGTAGGTAAGTCATGGGTAGGATTAATTTTTGAAAGAAAAGTAAAGATTAGAAGAAGACGTTTTGAAAGCTGAAGGCAAACAGCAAATCGAATGACGACATCCGCATAAAAGCCGAAGGCCCTTCTTCAACTTGCTTGGTGTAAGAGCTAAGAGTTAATGATTACCATCATACCATACTACTAGCTGCGAGCATAACATTGTCGAACTTGAAAATGAACCTTGAGATTGAGACCTTGAACACTTGATAGAATGTAAGCTCGTCGGAGAAAGTCATACCGCTTTCTTGCAAAAAATTTTGAAAGTTTATTGAAATTGAAACGAGATCACTGCAAGTCTAAAATGATGAGCATATAGATAACAAATTTTGATAAAGGTTTGATCCAATGATAATAAACGAGAAAAGAATTATTTTTGACAGAATAAAAATTAATCGATTAAAAAGACAATAAACTATTATCTTATTACAGTAGGGAGCCGCTACCTCAATATCTACATAGTTAACGGAATTCTAAAGGTTAACCTTCCTCTCTCGCCTTCCTCTTACTGTATTTGAGGATAAATAGTGTGTATCATTTTGACGCTTTCTATACATATAATATGTTTAGTTTACACTGTACATCAGAATGTCATATTAAGGGAAAAGAGCAAGATATTCTGTAACATGACAGAAAAGTACTCTAGAAATCAAAGTGACGAAAAATGCTTTGACTTTTATATCTAGTTCGGTGCATTTTGAGTCAAACAATGACAGATTATTATTATTATTATTATTATTATTATTATTATTATTATTGTTATTATTAAAAATTATGTTTTTTTTCAGGATACGATTAGTCTTGTTCCGCGTTCTTTCGAAATGTGACGAGTGATTCTTAGAAAAGTGGTGGGTGGGTGGGTGGGTGGGTGGGTGGTCTCCATTCAGAGATGTTTATTGGTTGTGTCGTGGTAAAGTGACTGCACGCCAGTCCATGCAATCACTATTGCACACTGTACACTTTGGGGTCGAGGACCCCACACCAACATTAGGATAGTCGGAGTTCATCGAGTTCGGCTTGAGAAATATTGCTGTTTCTCCGTATATACATTTTTCATTATCAAGGCTGAAATCTTTCCACTAAAAAATAATATTTCATGATTGTTGCATTCTCCAAAGTAATACATGAGAGTCTAGGACTGAGACAAGACAAGTTCGAATTCACCCACAGAAAATGAAGATTACATAAATGAATATTGCATATGTACTTTACTTGACTTAACTTAACTTAACTTTACTCTAGTCTGTTGAAAAACGAATTTTGTCAGCAGAAGACTTATAATACGGCAAAGCCTATAGAAAATGTAAGATTTCTCTTTGAAGATAGAAAATGATAGACAAGTACATGAAACCAATTGTTAAATTATACACTTGTGGAAGAAAGAATGTTCCATTTGAGGTACAAGGTGAACTAGGTGAGGTAGGTGAGCACTGTGTCAATTTAGATCGACCTGGAGTAATATAATAAACCTTCGTCTGAGGTGCATGAGGATTGGTAAACGTACCAGCTAGCAGTTCACGGTCCAACAGGCCGATCAACCGGCCGTGCGGTAAGCCGGCTACCGGTCTCCGCCCACGCACAGACATGAACAGCAGTCTACCTAGATGCATACCACGTCGTATACCTCAGATGTTGGGTTTACTTGGATTATCGACAAAGAACGCAGATTGAATCAACCTGAAGTTGGCTACGGAGAGTTTTTGCAACTTAGACAGAGCTTTAACATCTTTTTTCGCATCAAAAAAAATTGCGATGTACTTGCACATACTTAAAAAGATTTTCTTTCGCAAGAACTTGATTAAGCTCTCAATTAACAATACCATTTGAGAGAATTAATATTTCTGATAAAATAAAAGGTATTTATTATGGAAATTAAAGGAACGGAAGTGTAGAAAGAAAAAGAAGCTATGAGTAACTGCAACCTTCGAAGATAGCAGAGCAATTACATTTGGTACGGGAGGATGTTGGAGCATTCGAGGATATAGTCTTCGGAGCAAAACTGTGTTTCTTCTACTTTTGTTCACCTGCTATTCTGTTTATTATTACTCTCCTTCATTCCCTCTTTTCTGATACTTTTTTTTATCCCAATTAATTCCATGTAATAACTGAGTCTCTATCCTTCCATAAATATATTTCAATCAACATGTATCGTGCGATCGTGCCAACGTGGTCTACGATTAACAACCGCGAGAAAAAGACAGAGATAGATAGATAGATAGATAGATAGATAGATAGATAGATAGATATGAGAAGAGCGGGAACTAGAGAAACGATAAACTAATTATAATCTGGCGCGAAGACAGAAAACAAACTCACAAGGACCGTGGCACATTCCCGTATAGCTCTTGCTATCGATTGCTATCACGTCTGCACTAGAGAGTGGGCGTTAGCAGAAATAAAATCGTCAGCTCATCCTACTCTCCTTTCGTGAACATGAAGAAAGATTTTGCATCGAAAGCTAAAGTAAAGAGTAAATTTGGCAACTCTGCAAAAATTTCGTCCAATTCGGTAGAAAAAGTAAATGAACGAAATCAAATACTATCAAATACATACGTTTTTACACATTTTTATTAAAAGGCATTAGAAATTTGTTTGAAAAAATATTTTACAAAAGTACTCACAGATTAGAGGTAAAGTGTGCCAACACGTCTAGGAGCCACTACTGTAACAGCCAAACGAGGACCACATTTAGACGGTGGTAATGGCGGGGCAGTGGTAATCGATGGCGGTGTTTCTGGTCTCGTACAGCTAATTCCACTTCCACCTCGAAGTTCCCACACGAGGTTTGTTAAAGAACGTGGTCTACTTAAACGACGTGATCTGGAATTGTGTATTTAAAACATAGATCAATTATAAAGACAAAAATAAGAAGAGATGATTTCATTGATATCAATTGAATGGATTTTTAGATATATGTATAATTGTATACCTCTTTTCTGGAAGCTTAGCTCCAGCTCCGGAATCTCCAGAAGTGCGTCCACCAGAGTGACTTGAGTCGAGGGTTCCATCGAGTTCCATGGCTTGCTGAAGATTCGTAAGACTCTTATATCTTATATTAAAAAGAGGAGAACCACCTTTGAAACCAGGAGGCGTCTCTTTGAGCGGCGAAGCACTCTTCTGCCTCATGAGTGGTCGACCTCTTTGTGTACCGCTATTCTTGACGTAAAGCTTAGCCAAGGGTGGTTTTTCTACCTTTGGTAGCGGGGTTTCTTTAACTGCACGCCTTGTTCTCTTTTCTGCATGGTTCTTCTTAGTGGGAATCGTTTCGATGGGTGGCGGTTCCGGTCGATCATCCAACAACGGGGCGATCGTTACGGTGACTGGTGTAAGAAGAGGCGTAGGAGGAGAAGCAGAAGCACAAGCAGACATTGGAACAGAAATAGGTATAGAGGCAGGAGAGGGTGGATTATTGCTTGATGGAATTGGTGGAACGGTGTTACGTATTGGACTCTCGTATGGCTTTTCTGACCTGACACTTTTGGGTAAAGGTGCGAAACCTCGTACGTAATCGTAGATCTGATCAATTTCATCATACTCCTCCGTAACGTATGACGGTGGCACTCGATTCTCATCTCGGTAGCTAGAGTGAACATGAATATTGGTCTGATGCGCGTGATGATAATGGTGGTGATGATGATGTCGATGATGATTGTTGGCGCTGTCTGAGCTTGCAGATCTCCTAAGAAAACCACTGCTTCTTGACTGCCTTGTCGTCGTTGGCTTGCTCTCTCCTAGACGACCGTCCAATACGTGAGCCCTGTCGGCCACATCGGCTACCAGACGTGTTGCACGGTCCACCAATCTGATTAATTCTGGCATTGACTTTAGGGAATCTTCATTTCTTGCTTTAACCAGTTTAAGCGGCGCGGCCAATGGTAAGGCTACTGCAGCACCTTCCCTCTGCAGCGGTAGCGCAAACACGTGTTCCTCCTCAAATGTAGAGAGCAACCGCAGTTCAGGAAGGAATTGCGAGGAAGATTTGAGACCTCTTGGAGGTTGACCATGGACTAGTCTGACAGTTAGTGGTAATCGCTTACTCAGTAAAGCCCTAGCCGTGTGAACACCACTGATGTTGTCCTCTCGTGCCAGAACGCTGAACCTGCCTCTTTGCTCCATACCAAGTAGGACACTATCACCATGAGAGTCGACACACCGCAGAAATCTCCCTCGACCTGATAAGGTCACCTCTCCCGCGGTAGTTATTGTTTCACCAGCTGTAAGTACCTTGCTACCTTCGGGCACAACAACCCCCGTTTCTTCCTCTACCTTGCAGGCAATACCTCTTATACTTTCCCGTACCAAGGCACCTTCTTCTGGACATTTGCGTGACAACTCGTTAACTGACTCGATACCACGTACTGCTCTACCCTCTTCGCTTAGAATTTCAAAATACCCCGAGTAAGAGTCTGGTATTGCCAATCTTGGACCTACACCTACCACGCGTCTGCCTTCTTTGATTTTGACTGCTTGCGCGACTATTTTTCGCCGACGACCAGCCGATACAAGAAGTGCGGTACTCTGCAAGCTTGGAGCTGGTAGAGTAGGTACACCGAGACCTCCGTATTGACCCTTGATAATCTTGATGACAGTAGGTAAACGGTATTTGGACACAAAGTCGCGTAAATACGTCGCTTCATCCGCCCAACGAGCCGCAGCTACGATGATTTGCCCGTCAGTCGCTGCCATCTGTCGAGACCGGACAGCTTTAGCTTCCAACGGGGCGGTGGTTACTACCCCGCTACTGAGCTTTCTTGACACCTCTTCCGCCGCTTCTATCACCCATCTGTGAAAAAAAAATAACAAAAATAAAAAAAAATACATTCTAACTAAGTATGATTTTTCAAAACAATTTTTCTTTATCCCCCACCCATTCGAGAGATCAAAATTAGGTAAATAAATTTGAACAAAGAATACGTAATGAAATCGCAATCCAGTGGAGATTGAACTATAGTACTGCAGCCTGGCATAAGAAAACGGAAAGCGAATCAGGGTGCACGGAGAAAAAGGTTTAGTTAGGCCAACGAGGATCCTGTGCGCCCTACTAGACAGTGTAGTTAAATATGAACCAACAAGCTGTCTAGTTGCGCGCGCTAGACAGTTCAGTTAGATTCTGTCTGGTTAGGCGCACAACGCATCGAGTGCGAGTTACTAGAAAACTAGTACGGCCAACGTTTTTGTAGGTAGTAGGGCTAACTAGCTGTCTAGTAAAAGTGACCGAACATTTCGTTAGGCTATTACGCACTTTCCTATGTTTTGGTAACTTAACGTACTAGATTTCTAGTTAAATTTTATGTACAATATTAATAGTAATAATATTATATATTATTAATATATAATATATATTAATAATATTATATATTATTAATATATAATATTATTGTAATATAATATATTATTGTAATATATTATTGTAATATAATATTATTATAATATTATTGTCCACTTCTAAATCACAAAATTCAATCATTTTTTAATTTTAAATTAGAAAACTTTTGTGAGAAGCGAACTTTTATTTTAAACTTTTGTTCAGACACTAAACATAAACAGCACTAATAAATACTAACTATAGAAAATGCACGTGAAAAGTGACGCCGAAAATTAAGTAGGCTGGCTAGGGGTAATATAGGTTAGGAAGGAGCATCGAAGAGAACAATAGAGTAGTGGGGGACAACTTTTTACTAGATGTTTCGTTACGGACACTAGTCGCCAACTACTAAACGCATCGGTTAGATTTATTACACCACTTACTAGAAATTTAGTAAGACGTACGAAATATCTGTCTTAAATTTACTAGGCACGCGTAACTAGATTCGTCTAGTTGGCCTAACTAGACCTTTTTCTCCGTGTGCCTTCTAGAAATTAGAGCTCCAACATAAGTATTGTACGGTTAGCGTTAAAGGTACGTTTGGCATTTGCACAATCGTTTCTCCCCTCTCCCTTCTATCTGTCTCTCTCACTCTCTATATGGCACGAGTTCTACTTTTGCAAAATGCCATCGGTACAATGACTATATACCATTATCCTCGACTATCCTTTTGTTGACTCACGGAAGAGTGTGACTTTTGTAACATACGCATAATGAAATTGAAAGATGTTGAAACGCGACGACGATCAAGATCATTCGTTGCATGTCGTGATATCGTTACATGCGTCAATAGAAAATATTTCTGCTTTGTCAGTATCATATTTTAAAGAGAGAAAACAAATAAAAATTAATCACATGTTGATTGAAAAAAATTGGTTGCTTTTATATAATGTGTTATACGCCTCTCGTCGGAATTTCGGAATCATTTCAAATGCTATGGTTACGTTAACACGCATGATATAAATTCAAGAACATTTTTTTCTCTGCACAAGAGACATGCACAGGAAAAATTGCAAATAGACATTTTTTGTGACACAAGTTTAAGGGTTAGACACAGCAATCAATCTTGGCTCTAACTCAGCATAAAACGCCATAACGGACGTGACCTAGCATGACTTCCCTGGAAACTAAATGCAGCGCCATCCACACCGAATGTTTAATCGTGAACGCGCGCCTGCTTGGGTTCAGGTCTGTCTCAGCGTTTTATGCCCTGGCAATTTCTACACGAAATTGTATGATTCTCGAATTTTTCAGTTAACAATAAAAGAAGGCAACATAACGAATCATCTGAAAAATAGTGAAAGACATAATCACTGATATAATATATTGCAGAACATGCAAAGTGCGAGTGATAATAAGAGGAGACAAAAAAACATTAAAGAATAAGAAGAGAAGGAAGGGATTGCCAAGAGTACTTAAATAACTCTGCAAAAGGTAAGAAGTGGTAAAATGGCAGGTTGTACTATATGCTATATGATGATTATATGGTTTACAGCACACGACATTCGCGCCCACGAGCATGAGGTATTCTCGGGTTCGATTTGGGTTTGACTCGACTCGGTACATGAATCCTCTTTTATTCCCTTATCTTTTCAACCTTTTCTCTATCTATGTGCTGCTCAAGTTCTTTGATGATGACAATGACGACGCCGAAGCGGCACGGCACGGCACGACAGTCGAGCTCGCCTGGTCTGGTCGACTGGTCGGCTGGGTTCGGAACGTTCGGAAAGACTTGGTTCGACCTTGAACGGGTCCTGTATGCTGTATGCTCTATGGCTATGCCACTGACACGGATCAAGGACGTTCCCGGCGCAACGCCGCGATACCATTCAGTGTACCATTCCCATCCCGAAATACGGTCGTAGAACTCTACTCTCTGATGGCTATTTTTTTGTGGCCATAAGTCAGTGGCGTAATAAGTAAATAAGATATGATGCATAAAAGCGCAAGCCAATCCAATCGCCTGGGCAGTCAGAAAATATTTGACATATCGTAACTGAGGATGTATCAAAATAATGCTGAAATATTGTACATGAACTTTTCATATAGTTATAGATCAGCACACAGAACCAAATTCATTCCTCCTGAATTGAAAATTCTTAAACTAATAGCAGTCTAACATTAAAGTTAAAAAGCTCCCATACATTGTGTAATTTTCTTATTGACGCACACACTTTACACAAAGTGTTTTTAATAACTTTTTTTTTAGACAATTAACTTTATTACTAGATGGATACTCACTTGCAAATAATCTCAGGAAATTAATCCTGAAACAAACAAAAAAAAATTAATAATGAGAGAGCAGTTTCTATTGGCTTGCAAATTTGAAAAAATTACATAATTATTTATCCATTATCTAAATGTTTAGAAAGAAATGAGAAGAGAGGGTTGGGGAAATAATTAATTTACAGTAGACAGTAAATTGGGATGGGATCGCCATAATCCATGTACATAATGTTTAAGATTGCAAGGCTCGAATGCAAATTGAAAAACTCTACGAATTATAAATTACAGAAATGACAGTCTTTTCGCTATTGAAATATGATTAGTAAATATTTATTAACCCTACTATCAATGAATATTAATTTTTTTCAAATTTAAGAGAAATAAACCATGTGCGTGTTAAACGGATATTTACTTCGCCGCATTGCAATCTAACTAATTTACTAAGGGACGTCCTATTAAAACATTAGTTTTTTATGTGTAACATTCCTTCTAGTAATTGTTGTTATTATTTTTTCCATTACAGTTTGGTCTCCTTATGTCTATACTCCATGATATATTCAATATACGCAAATAAGGAGAGAGGATCGAAGTGATACAGATACTATAGAAGTAGTGTAATATCCAGTGTTCATATAGTAAAAAGTTAAAAACACTTGCATATACTCAGTCGTATAGTAGTACCAATACGGGAAGACGGCAACCGGCGTCGTGCTTGGTAAACTATGACGAAGGTTAGACTATCTTTTACCACGGATCTATCTCTAGATAGATCTAGATCTATCTATCTATCACGTACTACAGATCCGAAAATACATTGTCGTTTTATGGAAAGCAAGACAACGCGATGATGCTTCATGATGAAATGCAACCGATTTACCATTGATCGACGTAGACGGTCTGGTGTGCACAATTTTTGCAACTATAAATTCAAATCATTTCGTATATCAATTCTGAAGCGCGAGGAGACATAGATTCTTTTGCATCACTTTAAGCAGTTATCCCTATAAAATATGAGTGTGTATTCTGTTTCTATCTTTCAAATGTACTTGGCATAATGAATTGTTAAAGTTCAAAATGAAGTTTCATTCGTTTAGTCGCGGAACACAGAAAAATATCTTTAAAGTGGCTATTATACATATATAGTGTATGCTGGAGTCTAGATTCTTAGACTCCAGAGTGTTTAAACTAAAAAACACACACACATACAAGGCGGCCAAGTGAATATATTATCTAACTGAGGGAAGGAAATATGTACCGGTAATCTACTAAACCAAAACACACAGTTCTGAGACAGTAAATCTTAAATCTGTGGTGTAAAGAAATCTGATCTCACTTATAACTGTATTCTAACAATATCCTCTGCTTTTCGTTCTCTATTTTTCTTATATTCACATGCCATGATTTTTTATATTTTCAAAATGAAATCAGCTACAAGAGGACAAATCTGTAATGCCATGACTCTTAAGGACATATATGGTATAAGTTACCAAATATGAACAAATTCAGATTACCTGGTTTTTTTTTTCACAATTTTTACCTTAATGCTTTAACTTTAATTTTAGAAATTTTCAATTTGATATCTCAATAAATTTAGAAGTAACGTTGAAGAGAAAAAAATTTCGGTAAGGTAGAGATTGAATAAGTAATACATGGCCTTAATTAATAACAGATCTAACAGGACACATGTGTTTAATGGATTGTAAGTTCATTTCCAAGCTCCCGTAGGCTCGCGTGAAAGCAATCAAGGTCAGTAGAACGTGGTACCCTGAGTGATAGTGTTAGCAATGTGACTCGCGCTATTCTTCAGTCTGTCACTTTCAATTAATTGAGTTTTACATGAAAATTATAATTTTCATTTGACTCAAAACTAGACATTTTTTCGGTGTACTTAAATCATTTTGTTTTCTATAATTTCTGGCTAAAGAATGTGCAAAATTTTTTTTGTAAATCTTTTTGTAACTAAAAAAAAGTACATACATCGCAAAAGTGAACTCATTGCCGACTCTGCATCGTTGTCCCACCTTTGCAATAAGCGACTCTATAAAATATGAACTGTTCATTGGCATTTAACATTCGAAGAAGTTAAGGAAGAAGTATAAGCGAGATGCGGTCTCATACTCATATACAACGAATACCGTTCGTGAAATATCATCCCAACAGATTGTGCTAACATTTAAATGCCAGTGCTACTCAAAGAAAAATGACGTGCAAGTACGACGTTCGTTCGCTTACGTCATAAGCAACGTTTAACCCTAAGTTGAAACTTATTAAAAGATGTCCCAAATTCAAGGTCACTCCATTTGGGAGGCCTTAACATTCAATGATGTTATGTAATTATTAACACCCTTTGGGGAGGAGGGAGGAACTGTATAGGCCCCTCCACAAACTGTTTTAACAGTAAACACTACTTATTTATCCTTTGTTTTCCAAGCATTAAAGAAAGACACGTGATTTCTGGTTACGGCACTGTTCAATACTTTTAAATATTCATATACAAGTATTGTTACGATTATAAACTCTGCACTCACAGGATTCTGGCTAAGCTATATAAATAGCCCCTCAGGCCGAAGTGTCCGTTATATACAGCTTACCTGTCCACTCGATACGCATTTATATCATGATCCAGCGATTACAGCTAATACCGTCATTTGACCTTCATTGTACTTGTCACTTTGCACACTTGAAAACTTGGTATATTTTTTTTATAATTTTAAAATAAATACACTGAGAGAACGAAATCGTTAGATTTTACCGAAATACTTCGGTAAACCTGGGACAGAGAGACATTTCGTCAAGATTTCACTTGTTCCTCGGTAAAATACATTAAATGAATGTTTAATGAAAAAA
>CAJFCO010018415.1:391959-404598 GCA_904066015.1 Synergus gifuensis | reverse complement strand
ACCGATTATCATCTAAAGTAAAACGTGTGTAGCTGCACACGTCACACATACATGAAGTTGAGGTTTTTGACGTAATTTACGTACGTATTTTACGTCCTCAGCTTTTACAAAACGTAATACATATATATGTATACGTAATAAATTAAAAATACCCAGCAAATTACTGTAAAAAAACATGTAATTTACTTCAGGTATTTTACTTATTCATCCCTGATTGGTATGGAAAAAATATGTGACATTGACGTCAGTTGACGTAAAAAATGTAAATTTTTCCGTGTAAGTCGGTGTTTTCCCTTAAAGCGCCTTAGTATAAAACGGGTAAAAACACAATAAAAAAATTACATAAAAACTGATGATCACGAAGTTGACGATTTTTTCTTTTTATTTACAATTGAAATCAGATGATTCATGAAAAAGTTCGGCAACCTCCTACGTCACGCGCGTATTAATATCATTTTCGAGCATCTGACATCTGACTTTCATAAAGATTTTTATTTTCTCCTATATCTTAATCTAAATTTTTTTTAAATCCTTTAAAAAAATAATGGAAAAACTAAATTACTTGTACAAAACTGGAAACATCAAAATATGACAGTTTTTAAAGAATTTTCCTAAATATTTGGAAAGGATTCTGTTACACAATCATGCGCAGAAGGGATTATTTTTCAGAGTGGAGATGTCCGCGATCATATCATTTAGTGTTTTAGTTCTCTGTCCCTCTGTCGTCATCTGTCCAGTCGTTCACCACCCATTTCTGAGAACGACAAAATTATTGTTGTGACAGAAGAAACAACTACTAAACAAGTGCAAGTTTCGTTGGTTTCGTGTTTGAGAGAAGAAACACGTTAGTGTATCGAAACGTCAAAACCCGTGAGGAAAAAAAGTTTTGAGAGACGCCTTTGTGCTCTGCGCTAAGAAACATGAAATTCCAGTATAAAGAGGAACACCCGTTCGAGAAAAGGAAGGCTGAGGGAGAGAAAATTCGACGAAAGTATCCTGACAGGGTACCTGTAAGTATTTGTAATTTAATCCAAGAATTTGTGCGTTACATATCCGGAATTGTCCGCGTGAGAAATTTTACTGCGTCGTGTTCAAAGCTCGTTTTTCCTTTCTAGGTAAGATAAGAGTATTAGAAATTGTAAGAATGTGAGAGAATGGTACAACCCAAGGTCGCTTGATGTTTTTGCGTCGTACGACCTACCGTAATGTTTTGAAGTAATTTTGTTGAGAATTAGACTCGTGATTTTATCCCTCTCAGGCTGCACTACACCTTTTTTTTCTATCGAATTATTGATCTTGTTTCCAGTAGTTTTCCTAATTTTCTGGAATTTGCTTGACAAATATAATACAAGTTGATTAATTCATTCAAATATTTCGAAAAGTTTCGAAGTAGGCCTTATTTAGAAAAATGGAATTGAAGAAAGCATTTCGGAAAACGCAAAGTTTCAAGTGAACGTTCTTTAACTAAATCGCTTTTTTGTTGCCTGAAACTCTAAAAGGACTTGAACTTTTTGTAATCTTCATTTTCTTTGAAACTTTACGCTTGCATTAATAAATATTTTTTGCTAAAACTATTTATTTGTATCTATTAAATGTCAAACAGAGCCGAGCGCGAAGTTTAAATGAATTTTAAATCAAACATCGAGCGTGAGTGTCCTGGCGAGGATTTGTTCCTTAAAGTCGATAGAACCTTAAGTAAATTAGTTCTCTTCGTTTATTTATTTATTTATGCTTACAGGTAATCGTCGAAAAGGCACCGAAAGCGAAAATCAGTGACCTAGATAAGCAGAAATATTTGGTACCATCCGACCTAACTGTTGGTCAGTTTTATTTCTTAATTCGCAAACGAATCCATCTTCGCCCAGAGGACGCTCTGTTCTTCTTTGTAAACAACATTATTCCCCCAACCAGTGCGACAATGGGCTCGTTATATCAGGTAATTAGTAATTATATTTTATATAAGTTATTGATTGTAGTGATTATTATTTTTAAACAATTTAATCTATTATCACGCCCCTGAGTTCAAAAAAGAAAATCAGAAATAATTTTTTTTCTTATCATATCGTTTTAAAATTAACATCTTTTTCACAATCAAATTATTCTTTCCTTGAATTCTGGCCACATTCCATATTATTGCATAAGGCAAGTCTTGTTACTGTATTCTAATATAAGTTTTAGAAATACATTGCTTTAAACTTTGATTCGATGAATAAATTTTTTACTTTTAACATTTTTGAATTGAAAGTCTATAAGAATGAATTATTTCAAATAGAATTTAAGATTTAAAATAGTTTTAATTAAATTTCTTTTAATGAAATATTCGATACGAAACGGAGGTAAAGGGCCTACTTTTCGCCTTATAACTTTAACTCTTTAACCCCTTAGGGGTTTTAAAGAGATTTCATACAATTATTAATTGGTCATGTTAAAATAATATTGCTAGTTATATGTAATGATATCTTATCGCAAAAGATTGCAAATATTTATGTGCTCCCTATTTCTGCAATTGAAATATTTGAGAGAAATACAAATGTAACGATTTTCTTTTTTGTTTTGATTGCAGGAGCACCACGAGGAGGACTTTTTCCTTTATATAGCATATAGTGATGAAAACGTTTATGGGCACTAATGTTCGAAAAGTTATATTTTCGACAACTACCTTCAACGACTACCAGAATAAAAAAAGTCTACCATTGACGTAGTCCTCGTAGGTTTTTTTTTCGGAAATTTAAACTAAATTGCAGACTACTTTACACACAAAAAAAATTCCAACCTTAAACGTCACACTTTGTTTAATTTTTTATCAGGAGTTGAGAGACTTTCAAAATCATGAGACAGTTTGATTTTTTTCTGACTACGACGTACGTAAAACAAAACCAATAGAAATGAACGTAAAAAAATAATTTCAAACAACAGATATAAAATGATAAAAAAATAAATAAAAACGCGACAAACTTTAACCATAAAGTAACACACCCTCGCCTTTTTTTGTTTCCTAGCAATTTGGAATCACACTTTGGCCTTTTATCGTTAATTTCGAATATATTTATAGAAATTTCATTTCTTAGGACATACATCATCATTTCAATTAATAAATTACTTTACATATTTCACGTTTTTACGAATTTATCATTTTTACTACATTAAAAGTGTGATAAAAAAAAGAGTAATGAAAGCAAAAAAAAAATACTGTCATCGCAATTATGTACGTGATATCATCTTTTCTTTCTTTTAGATTAGATTTACTATTGTATTTTACATAATTTTAAATTAATTGAGTTTAATAAGGACTAGTGAAAATTGCAAGTTCGCAGTGGAAAATTCATGTAACGGCTGGTTGTGAGCCAATAAAAAAAGATAAAAAACGGACAAAATATTATTTTATTCAATGCCCTTTGATTGAGTTCTACTTTGATGCTAATGCGACTTTTACCGTTAATTTTTAATGTGTTGTTGAAGAATTCAAGTCTTGACCGTTTCACGATTAGTTTCTATTCTGGCATTTCAATAACAAGTAGCAAATAATAGAAGAGAAAAAAAGCAAAAAAAACTATACTTAGAAGCTTAAATTGTGTGAGTTATGGAATTTGAAAATAATAGTTTGAATGATACGGAAGTGAATAAAACTCGTTACATTGGGTCGCTATTTAAATTGCATCAAGATGATAGCAGTTGGGTGGTTTCGAATGCCTTTATTATTTTTACTATGCAAACAGGTAAAAAACTCAGCATTTTTCAATCTCAGGATTATTTTCGAAGCTTGTTTTCTTAATTCATAAAGTCTAGGTTTTGGAATGTTGGAGTCCGGTTGTGTTTCTTTAAAAAACGAAGTGAATATAATGATGAAAAATGTTGTGGATATTGTTCTTGGAGGATTAACTTATTGGCTTTTTGGATTTGGAATGAGTTTTGGAACTGAAAAACCTACGAATCCTTTTCTTGGTATTGGAGGGTATATGATAGATCCCAAAGTGGGAGATGATAATTTTGGCCCAGCTTGTGCTGCTTTTCTTTTTCAATTGAGTTTTGCTACTACTTCAACCACAATCGTGAGTGGTGCGATGGCCGAAAGGTAAATATTACATTTTAGAATAATAATGACTGTTTCAGGGTGTGTACTAATTTTTCTCCAACAAATTAAGGTTGAAGATTTTTAATCTTTTAGTAAAAAAAATTTTTTAATCTTTTGAAATTTCTTTTGTTATAGGTGTAATTTTAAAGCCTACTGCATTTTTTCTTTTTTGAATACAATCGTTTATTGTATACCAGCTGGATGGGTTTGGGGAGATCATGGTTTTTTAAATATTATGGGAGCCGTTGATATTGCCGGTTCCGGAGCAGTTCATCTGGTTGGTGGAGTATCTGGTAAATATAAAAATAAATGTGTAATCTTCAAATCTAATCATGTTGAATTGAAATGATTTGCCTATTTATTAGATTTGCAAAAATGTACAGTCTTTTATGTATTTTGTTTTATCAGGGTTTTATAATTTTAGAATAAAAATTAATTAATTACAATGTTGTAGCTCTTGCTTGTGCGATAATGCTCGGCCCAAGACTTGGTAGATATGATAATGGAATTGATCCCCTACCACTTGGCTGTCCAGTAAATGCAATTCTAGGCTTGTTTGTACTCTGGTAATTTTATTTAGAAATTAAATAATAATTTAATTCTTCTTTTTACTTAACAAATTAACAATATAAAAAATTAGGAAAATAATTTTTAGAAAAACTAAACATTATGGCCCATTTTATGAAGAATAGAATTTGGGGCATTCTAATGCACCCCAAGAAAATTTATGAAAATTTTTTACAGGTGGGGTTGGTTGGCTTTCAATAGTGGAAGTACCTATGGAGTAAGTGGTGATAAATGGCAATATGCTGCCAGAGCAGCAGTTTCTACAATGATGGCTAGTATGGGAGGAGGATTAATAGGTTTAATTTTCAGTTTATCGAATCCTAAAAAAGGAATAGATATTTTAAGTCAAATTAATGGAATTTTAGGTGCTTTAGTAGCAGTCACAGGTAAATGAACGAATATATTAGGTTTAAAAACTCTAAAAAATTACATCATTAACTATTAAGGGTGTTGGATCCAAGTTATTACTTCAAAATTTGATTTCTTTATTTTACCGTGATAATTATCATATGAGAAAATTTAAATAACTCCATTTTTCTCTCACAATTTTTACTTTTTGAAAAAAAAATAAAAATTGTAAAAAAAAAACCGGGTTATCTAAATTTGCTCATATGGTAAGTAACATATACCCTTAAATTCAAATTTCGAACTAAAAAGGTGGCTGTTTTCTCTTTTGTGCGTGGGAATCCATAATCATCGGTATCATTGGAGGATTAATAACTTGTTCAGTTATGCCTGCATTAGATAAACTTGGTATAGACGATCCAGTTGGTGCTTCGGCAACACACGGTAATTTTTTATTATTTATTTTATTTTTATTTGCTTCCAAAAAGCAAAATATGTTCATTGTATGAGCAGAAAAGTTGGTACATACAACTTCACAGCTAATTTAAATTTTAAGGGTGTTGGATCCAAGTTCTATCCTCAAAACTTGATTTCTTCATTTTACTTTTGAAATTTCATAAAATAATTTTTGATTTCAATTCTAAAATACAGGCGGCGAATACAAATACAACCAATATGTGGAGAGAATGTGGCTTGATGGGATGTATATACATATAGAGCGAAAAATGAAGAGATTGAATTTTGAGATTAGGTTTCGAATTCCTTATTCTGAAGCAAAAATATTCACAAATTAACACTTTTTTCGCTCTATAGACACATTTCAATTTTTAAAAGAAGTTGATATATAAAACGAAAAAATATCTAATTATAATTTTAGTTGCGTAAAATGAGGAAATCGAATTTTGACATTAGAACTTGGATCTTATTTTCAACTTGAATTTTGAAATTAGGAGCCAGTGGTGTTTGGGGAATGATTGCTATAGGATTTTTTGCGGATGATCCAAAACCTTTAACCACTACCAAAGGCAGAAAAGGATTATTCAAAGGTAATTTCCAAAACATTTTTCAAATTCAAATCATATTTCACAATTAAGGGCGTTGGATTCAAGTTATATCTTCAAAATTGGATCTCTTTATTTTATCGCTCTTTATTAACGTTTTAAATAGAAATATACATACAGAGCGAAAAAAATCTAGTTATAACATTTGTTTAGTAAAATGAGGAAATCGAATTTTAAGATTAGTTATCGGATCCCTACCGTACTGACATTTTTTTCCCTGCAAAGCCATTTCTACATTTACATATTTAAATATCGAATTGAATATTTTTAAAATTAAAAGAAATATACTAAGGAACGTTGATCTGGTCTTAAATTTTTAATAAAACAAAAATTTTCGTAACTTGATGCATTTACTTTAATTTTAGAAATTTTCAAATCGATATCTTTTCAATTCAAAATGGCATTACAAAAAAAAAATACCGATAAGGTAAGGATTGGATAAGTAAAAAATGACCATAATTTTATAAATACAATTATAACAGGAGGAGGTTGGTATCTTTTGGGCATTCAAAGCTTGACAGTTTTGTGTCTTGGAAGCTGGAGTTTCATCACTTCAGTGATTTTATTATGGGTAGGTTCTAATATAAAAAAAATTGATTATAAAGAACAAAATTATTCTCAAAAAAAACTTTTAAAATCACAGATTGTAAATAAAATTATTCCGATTCGAATGTCTATGCAAGAGGAATTATTAGGAGCTGACTTAATAGAACATCGTATAAGGCACACTCAGGCAAGAAAGCTTAATATAAAACTTACCACTAAGTTCTAAACTAAGTGAATGAAAGCAAATAAAACAAAAAAATCCTTTAGGTTGGATTAAGTCGTGCTTTATCAGCACTCAGACCTCTCACAGATGAAATCCGATTTATAAACGTAATTCCTGTTGGTAAAAATCCAGGTAAGCAATTTAATGATAAGTAAGCGTGTTGAAACAAAGTTTTAACTTTCAAATTCGATTTCCTCATTTTACACGAAAAATATTACCTATAAGTAGATAATTTTTATGTAAAATAAAGAGATCTAATTTTAAGATTTAAACTTGGACGCAATTCAAGATTTTCCTGATTTAAAAATTAATTTCAGGCCACGAATCCTTCTTAACAAAATATAAGCAAACAAAGAAGTTAGAAAGTATGATAAAACTTGCAAGACGCCAATCACGATCAAGAAAACTAAAATCCACTTTTCAAGCTTTTCAAAAAACACCAAACGTTTCTTCGACTGAAAATAAAACACCACAACTGGCTTGGACCGAATAAAAAAATAGGTAATGATATTTACCCTGTAATAGAAAATGTAATTACGAATTAATAAATAAAAAAATTTTTTTAAATGAAATTTTATATTTCTTTCACAGATCGGTTTTAGGTCACATTCCTGAATTCTCTACAAAAACTTTTAAAAATTCAGGCAAACTTTTTTCAGGACAGCTTAAATTATTAATTATGGTTAAATAAATAATCAACAATATAATCTAAAGTACATCTTGTACAATTAAACTTATAAGATTTTCAATTCACGACTTACGAATGCTTTCTTTCTAAAAAGCATTGCGCATTATTAATTACAATAAACAAACTACAAATTAGAAATGTAAGGAAATCAATAATCTTATGATATGGAAATACTCTGTGCATTTTCGGAAAACTACACTTTGCACAGGAACACACATTCACATACAATTTCATTTTTACACATCCTACTTGAACAAACTGTCTCAACAATAATTTAATGATTCTTTATCAAATTATTCCCCTATGACTAGATAAAAAAGATTCTTGAGAAAAAGAAAGACAACACAGTATAGAAGATTACTAAAATCAGAATAAATTAAATTTTATTATCAAATACCTTAGCTAAATGTCTTACATAACGCTGCATAAATGATTATGTAGACGCTAATTATAAAAACAAAATAATTTTCTATCTACACGCCAAATTTCACTCAGTAAAATCTGTAAATCTGCGTGTAAATCAATTCGCTGTAATTCTAAACATGCAACGATTTTTTGTATTTTCGCTTCCAGTTCTTCCTTCTTAACAAATCAGTCTTAAAAAATATTGTGGAAGATGCGCTAACTGCTAGCATACGAAAAGAAATTTACAAACAAAACTGTTATTTTAACGCGTTGCATAACTATGCAGAGCCCACTGGTAAACTTCAGTGGGAAGATTGGAGTAGCTTTTCACGGCTTCTTGAACCTGTTCAGGAGTTAAGAGGAACTTGTAAAATTGATATTCTTTCTCGACCTTTGCGTTGTTTCCTCCAACGGGTTGTAGAATTTCTAGATTCTAAATAATAAAAAAACAAGATCATAATTTACATTTTCGAATTACTATTATATTAACAGACGTCACAGTCCTTATGGAAAAGAAAAGGGTAAATAGGATACCTTTTTGTCATTTATAGGTTTCTTTAAGCTTTTCAAAAAAAGCCTTTTCCCAAAAAATCGGATAGTTTTGCAATATAAGGAATGAAAAGAAAAAAAACTGTTATTGTGGATTTTGTAAAAATTTAGAAAAAAAACTTTACACTATTGACTCTGAAAATAGGACACTTTAGGGTCCAAATTTTAAAGATTGGGGACATTAGGGACCTCAGCTGAATATAGAGTACAATAGGGGATGTAGAGAATAGATTGCGAGGCTTACAGTAACTTTTCTTATAATGACCAAAGAACTTACTTTAATATGTTCGAAGGCCTTCACGATGACTGGCCTTTGGACGGAGTGAATAGAAGAATTTTGCTTCGCAAATAAATTATAGCGATTGTATACCATTTCGAAATTCAAAGGTTCGTCTTCGAATATTTCTGTCTCTTGATTCATCGCTATGATCTGCAATTTTAATTCAAAATTTTGAATAATTATCTTATTCGTCATTCTAAATAAAATTATAAATGATAGGGAACTAATTACCAGGCAAATTTCCAAAACCGAGAGACCCTTCAACATTGCAACTCGGTCGTCCTGCAAGTAAATTTTACTGGATTCTACAAAATCATCAATCTCCAATTTCTGGTGATTTTCTGACAAAGAGGAGATCGCAATAGCGAGAAAGTTCCGGAACTTTCGCTCGCTTGCATCATTCTTACACATGGATTTCAGCAAATTTGTTAAGGTTGGATCCTTGGCAATTTCTCTGATAGAATCGTTCCATGAAATTGCAAACTGAGAATTAATATCGCATTCCTGCTCTACTCCATTGACATTCTCATCTTCTGGAAGCCTCAAAAGACCCTTAAAAAGTTTCATGCGTTCGTCAAAACACTTTTCAAAAGAGTCATCCTCGTCGTCTAAAGCTTCTCCAGGAAGAAGGAATATTTGTCGAGAAGAAAACCTCGATTTCACTCGTTTTTCTAAAAGCTCTATGACGTCTAACCTGCTCGTTATTCCCAAAACACAAATAGGAGCCTGAAAATATTATTAATATTGTCGGTCAATCACCTATTAAAAGAACTACTTTACACATTATTTAAAGAAACATAAAGTGCAACTTTTGAGATGGGTGTTGCAAAAAATATGTTCGTGTACTAAATGAAAGGTATAATAGAAATGTAAGTTCCCAACTACTAAATGAAGTACAAAAGATGTTTAGTAGTTTATACCTGGGCCGATTGAGCAACATCAAAAAGATTATAGAGTAGTGTTTGATTGTTGTGTCCGCAAAATAAATCAAACTCATCAAGAATGAAAATGACTGGCTTGCTGCGCTTTTTGTCTCCTGTTTTTAAACACTCTAAAAGGAATGTCAAATTTTCGGCAAACGAACCGAATACTTTCTCCCCAACTGCATTTTCAAGTTGCATTTGACGCGTAGCATCTTTCAGGGCCAAACGATCATCTGTATGCACTAATCCGTGCAAATTCACTATCAGAGAATTGTCTTTGAAATCTTTCGAACTCGATAATTCTTTCAGAACGCTATTCACAAGCTATTTAAAAACAAACATTTCATGTAAGTTCATTAAATTAATTTAGACTGTTTTTTTTGTTTTGCATGCACATTTAAATTAGAATATAAGAAATTGAATAAGTCTTACAGTTGTCTTTCCACTGTCTTCTGGACCTATCAACAGAGCAGAATTACTCTCACCAGTTTCCACAGTGCGTTTTACTAAATCAAGAATGTATTTGCGTTCTTTTGCATGGTGTTCGTATTTTGTTTCAGGACACATTATCTTGCGCTTTAAATACTTCCTGGTTTGAAGAATCACGTTGTCTTTGAAATTGATATCCAGTTCCCGTCCTTGATTCATCTTGAAAAAGAAAATAGGTAAAAAAAAATAGGTAAAAAAACAGTCAAAAGAGTGAATAAAAAAATCAATAGATTGAAAATAGACCGATTCTAACCTCCAATGAGCCATTAGGTTCTCTAAAATGACTAAAGTAAAACTTGTGTAACGCTAAATTGACTTTAATGTTACAGGAAAAGTATTTTTTTAGAATTAATTTCTTGAAAAACACTCAATTTTACTTTAATCGTTACTAAAAACCTATACGCCCCAAAAGTGAGTTTTGTGACCTTTCGATCACACCCTTAAAATAAATCTTTATCTTCACTAGACAATGAAATTTACCTTTTTAAGCAGGGCCTTGTATTTTACACAATTATCGCACGAAAATATATCAATTTTATCAATATACAAGCATTTATGATAATATGATACAAACTCTTGATACAAAACGTCAAAAACACAGACGAGAAGAGAAGGAATGAAGCCTTTCTCTGTAAACATTTACATGTGAACCAAACCAACCCTGGTTTCCATTAGAAAATTTATCTTTGCTTATGAAAACCATTGTTGGGCTGACAATTGACATATTTACAGAGTAAACATGTACCAGGATTGTGTAGTGACGCGTTACTCGGTTTTTTTTTTAAATCACCTACATGGGGTGCACGTGAATTATAAACAATTATAAACAATGATTCCCATATTTTAGACATTTTAAATAAGCGCGCCAACTTTCTTTCGTTTCAATTATTCCCTAAAGAAGTGCTACTATCGCCAGAATGCAGGATTTGTGCTTTCTTCCCATCAATATAAGTGTATAGTCAAAGCCTTATGATTGACGATCATCTGGTAAATTTATTTCTATTTTTAAAACCAAATATGAATTAAAGTAATTCCTTTATTGATTTTCTAACTCACTTGTGTATTTTTTCCAGTACTAAAATCTAAATAAGCTATTTCTTCTGCTAAGTGTGGTGGGTGTACTCTCGCTGGTGTTAAAAGGTGAATGATTTTTTTTTGTCATTTTGAGGTTATATCTGATATCTGAAATAAAAATAAAAGGTTTCATAACTTTTGAGCTTTTTGCTTATTATCAGCTTATAATTGAAGCTATGATTATATCCTAAGTTTCCTATTAAGATCTTAAAAAAATTTTTAGAATATTTATTACAATCATCAATCTTAACGATCCTAATAGAAAATGTAGAAAATTAATCCAGTTTGATTAAGGGCTTTGGACCCAAGTGTTAAGCTCAAAATTCCATTCTCCATTTTACTCAACAAAAATTATAGATAAATAATTTTTTCGCTCTGTAGCGCTAATCTTTCTTCAAATATAAGACTGCATATAGAGCGAAAAAATATTTAGTTTCGATACTTTTTGCATAAAATGAAGAATTCAAAATCTGACTTAAAAATTCTATGTTTTCATTTTACTTAAAAAATATTTAAATTAGATATTTTCTCGCTCTGTACGCATAATTCTAGTTAAAAATTGATTAATTCTACAGGCGGAAAAAATTCCAACTTTAATATTTGTTAAGTAAAATGAAGAAATCTAATTTTTGTATTAGAACTTGGATGCAACACCCTTAAGGGCATGTGATACTTTACCATAAGAGCAAATTAGTTATACCAAAGATATTAGTACCTAGATGCGGCATAGGCCAGGAGTGGGGACGCTTTTAAGTGGGGATAATTGCATTTTAGGTTATATCGAGGTGCTGCCCTCTATCTTTTAATTGTTTCCATGGAAACCGCGTCAAATTTGATGTGAATATGAGTCATTGAGTGAGATTTTTGCAAGAGCTAGCGAGGCAAAAGGCTCGCGGGCTCTCCAGAGTCTCCAGAGTCTCCAGACTATAGCTATGAATCCGAAAGCGGTAGAACTTTGGCAATGACTTATAAAAAATATGAAATATAGGAAATAACGAGCGAAAAAATTCAGATAACTAAAATTAAAAAATGAATTAATTTCTATAATTTTAAAATTTTCAAAATTTATAATTATTGATATTTATAATTATATTACAATTATTATCAATTAATATAAATTAATAAATTATAAGTACTGAAAAAATAAATACGAAATTGACGAAAAATTAATATATATCTATACCATATCTATATATTTGCTAAATTATAAAATTGGCAAATTAATTATTAAATATTTATCATGATGAAATAATTAATTACTTAATTACATCGCTAGATTCATATCTATGAAAAATATGTCGTCAAATATTTCATGATTGATTTACCTTATTATTAAAATAAAAATAATTCTCCGGAATTTAATAATTCGTCATTTTTCAAATGTCCTGGTTGTAAAATTCAAATATTTCAAATTTAA
>CAJFCO010018415.1:339427-367802 GCA_904066015.1 Synergus gifuensis | reverse complement strand
TAAAATTATATTTATAAAATTTATTGTTTTATAAAAGATTATTATTAAACAAATTTTATTCAAACATAATACTATTGTATTAATTTATTAACAAAATGTTATTAACATTTTATTTTTAAAAAATATTAAAAATTGAGGTGTTTGGTAATATTTAAATTTGAATTTCGCGCCGCGCATGCATATTGTAAGCCTGTACCATTTCAAGATGCCGATCCACTCCGTGACTCCGTGTGTCTGGCAACACTGCGATGAACTGGTAGTGAGTGAGCCATATTTCCGCTTGGCACAGTGATGTGATGAGTGAGCCAGTGAGCGTACGCAAACGTATTTTTCTTGTTAAATACAGTTGAATTTTACATTTTTATCATTTATTTTAGTACTTGGTATGTTCTTCCCAATTTTGAAGTACGCTTAAAAACGTGAGAATACGGATTTCGCGTAATTTGATTTATTACGCGACCGACAGTAGTACGATTCGTTTGTTTCATCGACAAGAATAATGGCCGACACTGAAGGCAAAAGATTGACTGAGCTTCGTGTTATAGATCTTAAAACCGAGCTCGAACGACGTAGTCTCGATAAAACTGGAAACAAAGCTGCTCTTCTCGAAAGACTTTCTAAGGTATATTATTTATCTTTCTAAAAAAGTTGCAACTTCGTTTTTTGGTACGTTTGCAACGTGGGTGATGTGACGCCATTTTAAGTTTATCGATCCCCGTTAGTTTTGTACTTAGTATTATTTGGTATCATGCGTATCATGGCATTATTTTAGATAAATTTCTTCTGTTACTAAGTTTCTTATAAAATGCTCAAGTCTCCTGTCAAATTATTTCTTCGAGTTTGTACAGGAAAGATAAAATTGTCAGAACTATAATTTATTTCAATTTGCCTCTAAAGTCTGGTTAATCGTTTTTATAGCCCATATTTATGCACATAAAGCATTTTATAGAGATCAAAGTTAAGATTATTTTAAGAAAGTTTCTACTATTATGAGGTAAAAACGCTGATTGTACGGAAGCATTTGAATCGATCAAGTTCTGCGAATTATTCAGGTTACATTTCTTTATATTCCGAATTTTTTAAGTTATAGGAAATAATTGATTTCATAAGGTTCACAAGTAGATTGATAGTCATTGAGTTATAGTTCGTAATAAGATAGTTTCGATAGAAATATAATACAATTATCTACATTATTTAAAATACCATTCTCTTTTTACTAATAAAACTGAAATATGCACTGCGCTTTGTATTTTCTGACTCATCTATATTAGAGTGCCGTTAAAGTGAACTTAAATTTAATGCATTCTATTTCTTAATTTTTTCAGGCAATTTCAGACGAAGGTCACAATCCAGAGGATTTCCTTATTGTTCCATACGTTGGTCCAAAAACAGGTCAAAGGAAAAACAGTGGTAGGTGCACTTTAATATTATGAATTATAAGTTTTAATGACATATTTTTAGTTATAATTCAAAATATAAATAAATTTTTTAAAAGAAGCTGGCTTTAATTTTCGTTTTTATCATTTTTTTAGTAACCGGATTAACGAATCAAGAAGAATCAATGGATACCTCAGACGTTCAAAAAGATGAAGCTTCTGAAGCTCAAGAAACTTTAGAAGAAAATTCTACTTCTGAACCTGTAGAAGAAATTGTAGAACCAGAAGAAGAGGTAACTAGACTTCTTACTAATATATATTTGAGTCGCTTCTAAGTGAGATCATTGCTTTTTTTCTATGGTTATTTTAATTGCAGTTGTTTTTGTAATTTTTACTAAAAATTTGGTTCCATTTATTTTAAGGAAAAGTCCATCAATGATAAAATGGAAGTTGAGGAAGAAAAAGAAGAAAAAAAAGAAAAAGAAGCAGAAGAAGACCCAAATGAGCCAAAAGAAGAACCCAGCAAAGAACCTGAAGGAAAAGATAAGGAACCGAAGGAAAAGGAAATTGAGAAACTTCAGGATGTAGAAAAGGAAAAGAAGGAAATTCCTGCTGTCAAAGAAACTCCTCAGATCACAGTAGATTCCTCTGCAAATATTGAAACCAATGGAATTGATAATGAGGACTCGATAAATTTGACTATCGGTGAAGACGAGGAAAATCTCCTTGCCGAGGAGGTAATTAAAATTTTATATTAACTATCAATTAACTCTCCTAATTAGTAATACGATTAATAATCTATTACTAGCTTACTTATATTAGCAATTTTTTAATATTCATATGTCTTTCCTTTCAGGAGGCACAAGACAGGCAGAAGGGTAAGTTTTGTTTTTTTATTCTCTTATACTATATTTACAGTTTAGCCGTAAGCACGTTGTGCCTAGACCTAGTTTCCAAAAATAGCTTCGATTACACAACTCCATCAAAACGCATCGAGGTAAACGAACGTGCTAGAAGTAAACGTCTTCGTCGAGGACCTGCTCATTGAAGATTCATCCCGAGCCTGGGGTTCAGGAACCTGGAGATCCTGAACCTGGCAGCGGACTCAACTCAAAATAGGATTCCATTACCCGGAAACTAGAAGCAGCGAGCTTTACCGACGTGCTTCAACAATTGTGAATCCACCAACTTGTTCGAACATCACTCCAGGGATAGCAGCATGGAGAAATTTCTGTACAGGGAAACTTTACCAATAAGCACTAGTCTTTAAGTTAGTTAACCTTAGAATTTGATATGCAATTACATTAATTATACCTGCCGCATAGAGCATCGTTGGATCTTCTCTCAGCGAATATCAGAATTTACGAAGACCCACAAGTTTTGAAAATTCTTTATAACTCATCGACAATAGTTACTGCCACCGATCAAGAACGACTTTCTGAAATCTTTGATTGATTGATTTAATCTTGGTAACTTAGGCCTAAAGTGCCTATACGTTTTTCAAACTAAATTGGCCCAGACCGCAGTCCTGATTTTCCCTTTCTAGTTTCTCTTCTTGTCAGCAGACTTCATGTCTGGAGAAAATAATTAATTATTTAGGAGAAGAAATTTGCGATCCCCAAGAGTCACTTAATTGTTCTGTGGGCACTAAATGTCGCTGGCTCGAAAGCAGCCGGGAGTGAGAGCCGGCAGAACATTTTAGAGAGAGGAGATTTTGGCTCTCTCAGACAGTGACCACTATGCTACCTTGATTGTCCCTGCAGATGGAGGAGGAGAGAGGAAGAGAATTCAAGATAACAAGAAGGGAGACTCTAAAGGGAGCGGTAGAGCAGAAGGCAGCGCCAGCAACAAGGACGGGACCTCGGGAGCTAGCATCGGGACCAAGAGCAAGGACGCCGGAGAAGGAGGCAAGAGGTTGGTCTCACATTGCTAAATGGTTCTCAGTGATTTAGCGACGATGTGTCGCACAACAAAGTTCCACGGATATACCGCCATTCGGACACAATGCCGTTTTGGACCTCGCGACTCCAAGATCGCTTTGTTCGGCAGGGTCACATGCAAGATCACTTTATTCCCTTCTTTTTCAATAAAATGTGGAGTAACTTCACCTCGAGTATTTAGGCATAATTCTTAACTCTGGAAAGTATGTTAAGAACTCTGCTAATTGGCTAGCAAACTTTAATTATATTATGCTAAGAGGGTGTCCTGCATGCGGACAAAGTTCGAAAGAATTATAATACCATGTGAAGAATTGAAAATGAGAACTGGAATTTTTTTCCTAATTTTAATTCTTTATTTTTACTTTCATGAAGTAGAAGGTTTTGATGTAGGTGAAACCTTCTTTAGTAGGAAGAACCTGGAAATGTTTAATTTTGTTTACTTACCTGTAAGATGTACGTAAAATTGACAAGAACTAGGAGAAAACAATTAACTTATTGAAAATTACGAAATATATAATGTACAGAAAAAATGTGCCGTAAATATAAGGAAATTCGATTAAACATTTCCGTTGGACATCCTATTGCTATGTGTAAACTTGCCACCGAATATCCTTTAAAAAAAAAACGCGGTAAAAAATTTTCTTGGCTGCAAAGAGGACAATTTCTGGTTGAATTTCTTCAGATAGTAGCATAGAAGATTCTGTGACCCAGAGTCGTGTTTGTGACAAATCAACTGGACTACGTTTTGAAAATGCTGTTTCTGAAGATCGGCGATGCAAGTGCTACTGTTATGGAAGTGAAGAAATATGTGATGCTCCGTGTGCTGATTATGTTTCTTAATACGTGCTACAGACTCTGATGGATTTGTGCTATTTATCAGTAAAAATTTCATGTAAATGGAGAAGTAAATAACAATTGAGAAAAGTTTCAAGTATTGGCGGTACAAAAAAAAAGTCGGAGAAAATGAATAAGTTGCTAGCCAAATTTATGGGCTTAACATAGTTACAGAGATACTTATTAAGCCTTATTAGCGTTTAATCTTTACTTTTAATCTTATCTGTAAAGTAAATTTGAGATTCCTCTAAATTAATAAGTTTACTGTTTTCAGCGGAGATTCCATTAGTAAAGGACAGAAGAGAGATGACAAAGGTGAATGTTTTTAGAGTTTGCTAAACAGATTTTTGTAAAGTGAAGATTTATCAAATTTCCGTGTGACGACTGGAATTTGGTTTTTAATTTTTTCTTGTGGTAATTTTAGACAAAAAGTCATCACAAAATTCATCTAATGCGAGCAGCAGGAACCTCTGGGTATCTGGATTGTCATCAACGACTCGTGCCACTGATTTGAAACAGATTTTCTCTAAATATGGAAAAGTGATTGGAGCCAAAGTTGTTACCAATGCGAGAACTCCAGGAGCTCGATGTTATGGATATGTAACAATGTCCACGAGTGACGATGCTTCTAAATGTATTAGTCATTTACATAGGACAGAACTCCATGGAAGATTTATATCCGTTGAGAAGGTAAAGCCTATACTTTATTTACTTACTTTCTTACTAACAAATTTACAGACCTCACAATTAGTTTCCGCTTTTTTATTTTTTTCTGAAATATTAAAAATATTTTTACCTTGAAAAATTACTCAGAAAAGAAAGCTAATTTTTAATGCTAAAGACTTGTATTATGACTCTTGTTTTCGAAAATTGTTTACATACGTCGAGTTGCGTAACTATTTTCAAATTTATAACTTCAATAAACAGTATTTCAAGAAAATTAAAGTTAAAGTTTATGATTGCCATATCAACATGCTTTAAACTATTTTTCAAACACAAAATCAAGAATTTTAATAACATACAGTTTAATTCTTAACATTGAGTTCAAGATACACAAATAACTCTTAAACTATAACTATAACATGGGATATCCTCTTTTTAAGGTAGAAGTTACATTTCAGATAATTTTACAGGTTTACTGTCAAATCTTATTTTCATAATGAGTCATTTTTGTTTTTTTACTTAAACTTTTACTTTTGTGAACCCTCTAAATTTCACACATCAGTTGATTTAAAAAACACCAAACGACTAACAAGCTTTTTTAAAACACTGCGATTCAATTTCATTAACAGGCAAAGGGCGATTCTCAACAGAGTCATGTGAGGAAGCGAGATTCGAACAGCGGAAAGTCCGAAAAACCAAAGGAGGAGAAAGAAAAACCCAAAGATAATCATCATGAATCAATCGAGAAAAAGGAGAATATGGAAAAGAAGAAGGAATCAGAAGAGAAGGAAAAAGAGTTAAGTAAGTAACTTAAAACAACTATAAGTCAATATACTCTTAAATAATCAATTAGTCATCAATTTATCAATCATTTTATTTTTAAGGTGTTAAAAGACCCGAAGAAAAGGTAGAGCTAATTGAAGAGAAGAAGTCTGACAAAGAAGTCGAGAAGAAAGAAGACAAGGAGAAAGACGCTGATGCACGTTCTACAAAATCAACAAGCAAGAAACCAGAAAGTGAAAGAGGAAAGCGCGACGAGAAAAGACTTCGATCCTTTGATCGTCACAGATCTCACAGCCGTTCTCGCAGTCGAGAACGTCGTCGTCGTGATGACGTTTTAACATTCGCCAAAATTAGAGTGCGTTTACTGTCTTATTTTAAATCATCAACATTTAATATTTGACTCTCCAAATTCATTCAATTAAAACTCGATCATTAATTAAACTTTATTTGTTTCCTAACGCAGGAAGAACGTGATAGACAGAGACTGCGCGAAAGAGAAAGACTTCTTCGCGAAGAAGAACGCAGACGTCGAGAAGACATGGAAAGACAACGGGAGGTGGAACGTAGACAAAGGGAAGAGGCTTCCCGTCTGGAAAGAGAACGAGAAAAACTGCGAAGAGAAAGAGAACGAATTGAGCAAGAGAAAGCAGAACTTCTTCGTCTGGAACGAGAGCGTCAAAAACTCGAAAGGGAGAAACTGGAACGCGAGCGACTTGAGTTGAAGAGACAACAGATGCGTTTAGAGGAAAGTCGTCGAGTACCACCTCCTCCTTCTATTAAAAGAACATCGAGTGACAGACGTGATCCTAGAGACTTATATGTCGAACCTGAGAGAAAACGCTTGACCACAGAACATAGCCGAAGACACAGTCCTGAAAGAGTTCCGGACAGACGTGCAGATATTTTAGACCGCGTTTCAGACAGACGAATGGACACTTCTCCTCCCACTAGATACGACGCTAGCAGGTTTGCTTTTCCCTTTATTAATGATTTTATTTTTATGTTTTGTTGAAGGATTATATTTTGATTAGTTAGTTGACAACCTTTAAGACTCTTGTATTTTATTTTTTTCGTTTTAGAAAAGGAAACGAGGTTACTTTTTTATTTATTTCTTTATTTTTTTTTTTTAATTATAAACAAAAGTTTCTGGAGGGTTTGAATAGTTGTGGTTTGAGTTGAGATTGAAAAAGTTTTCAATGCTTGAACACCTGACCTCGGTAAAAATAACTTTAATTTTCAGTAAAAATAATGGTAATAATCAATTAGAGTATGTACAAATATTTATAACATTTTAAATTGCCACGGGTTCTGCAGATATAAGAATTTGTATCCGTTTCGAAACTAATGAGAGTCAAAATTCCAAAACAGATCAACCCAAGATTTGGGATTAAAGAAGGATTTCAAAAGAAGCAGTGAATTTTCTTCTCGTGGCAGTCGACCAGAAGCTTTTACTGATGTTTCTCGAGGAAGGGAGGTAATCGTTCGTCGCGAACCTTTACCAACTCAAACCCCAACAATCGACCCTCGTCAAGTTAAAGAAAGGTATGTTTATTATGAAAAAATACAAGGTTTTTGTTTTTTAATTTTTAAAATTAAATTATTTGACTTCGTCTACATGTAGATGATAATTTACAACTTTCCGATCTTATTTTGAAAGGTATGAGCGACCCAGTGTAACATCATATGGCCGTGATCGAGACGTTCGCCGATCAGAACCAGACTCGCACAGAAGTTCTCGAGACAATCACGGAGGTCGATATAACGACAGTTCCAAACCTCCTGGGTCCAATGCGCCTCGTAAGTACCATGCAGTTAATTCCTTTCGAAGGCCATTTGTATAGTAAAAATCCAAATGCAACAAAATTCAGACGTGTTTTGTTTTACGTTGACAACTCATTAGGATCGCAGATATGCCTTGTCCAGATCTCATCTGATAATTGAAAAATAACCAAACTTGCGTAGCATACGATAAAATCATTCAGCTTCTCACAACTTTCCTGAAATTTTTTAGAATTAACTTCGAAGTAGTTCAGAAATATTTCAAATCAATTTAAATTCTCAATTTTATATTTTCATATGTAGTATGCAGTCATTGGTTATCATATACCAAAAAATACCAGCTTTTCTGTAGATTAGATTTTGTTTGTTTAATGTAGATTTATTTATGGAGTTTAGATGTTTACAAAGTACACTAGAAGACTAGATTATGAGCATGATTTTTCAGTTTAATTTAATGACTTCAATTGTATTTTTTCTTCATTTTTTTCAAGCAAAGATTATTTGCTGTGATTATTTATTGTTTATTTTGCAATTCGATGCATCTGGATGCATAACTCGCTGTGAAAAATATGTTTTAATAAATTAATTTAGATGGACAGAAGTGTAGATTGTTACGAATCGTGTACAGCTTCTTTCCAATAATAAAATTCATATTTGCATATATTTCCGAGTTTTATTGTAGTAAGTTGTACCTGTTCTTAATATTTCAATACGCGAATAAAATATTTTATTTCTTTTGTTTTGTTAATTAATTCACCTTCATTTGCTTTTTTATTTTTTCGGTATGAGATTTATTAAAAGTTGTCAAAGTAGATAAAATTATTGGATAATTAAGTTTGTAAGAAATCAAAATTAAAAGGATATCAAAAGGGTATTAAAGTAATTTAATTGGTATTTGGAAGTAATTTTAGTAGATATACAATAGAAATTTCTTTGTATCTAGGTGATAGTCGATACGTGGATAGCAATCGCGGACCAAGTGGATGGCACTCGGGACCACCTGCAAAGTCTTTTAATTCTGTGCCAAGTGGAGGCGCTCGTGATCCGCGTAATGAAACTTCCGGGTGGAGCGGAAGATCTTCAGATAACGTTAACAGGTGATACTAACGTCGAAATTTTCTAGTTAGGTTTAGATAAAGTAATTTTGTTTCAAATTTGTTCAGTAATATCTCTGCATGAAATCTATTTAAACAGTTTTTATTTCTAATCTTGAATATTGAAGTCATGATTAAAAGTTTCGTAATTAAAAATTTTGATCTTCAAATAAAAATAAAACGTTATACAATATATGGGAGTTTGTTCAAAATTATTAGTAAAAATCGTCAACTCCAACTGATAATATTTTTTGGAAGAAGAGTCTTTTCAAAACTCAATTTATTTTGAATATTTCTATAACACATTTTTCTGCATTTAAAATATTTAGCATAAAGAATTTTTCAAGTGACTGAATGTGAATAAAATTCGATAATTTAAAGGCGATACTAAGGGAAAATTCTTCAACAGGTGGGGTAATTCGAACAGTATGGGAAACACGCTGAGGCACCCGGGACCACCAATGTACCAAGGAGGACCCTTGCCGTCTATGGGAATGTCTGGACCAGGAGCTCCAACCTCCTACGATCGATTCGATCCCTACAAAGGATCCATGCCTATGAGAAAATACTAAGTAAACTTGAATTTAAATTCATCCAATGGAAAGAAAACAAATGCCAGTCGTGATTTCGTACATTGTATATGTGCACTGAAAGGATAATTCCCTTTTTTTAAAAGTGTACTTAGTCATAAAAACTACAATTCGGTAAGCTTTCTATAATTCATACCGAAGTTTGATTTGAAATCATCACAATTCTGCCAAATTTTACAAATTTAGCAATCATAAGTAGATCACAACTAAACTTAAATCGCAATTATAATTATAATTGTTTGTAATTAAATTTCAATCGCGATTGCAACTAAATACCAATTGATGGCAAGTAAATTACGGCTACGTCCTACGAATTTTTATAACTCGTGCACGCATTCAAATGGATCATATTCGTTTTTTTATACGATACCTGACCACTAGTTCAGGATGTAGCTTTTATTCAGACTCAACTGTTTGCTACAAGATTTTAAGAACGTGACATTCTCTAGATTTTGTACAATGAACGGAAAAAGTTTACATAATTCTTTTTTTAGGATTGTACTTTTGTCTCTTGCTTTTTTGCAAAAGGTAGTTCTCATTACGTTGCAGCGATTCTAGATTTTTGTTTTAGCTGTACTGATCAATTAGCGCACGAGTTCGAATCCCATTTATGTTTTAGAATCAAGTAGAATCTATGACACTGTACTATATTATTAAAAAGTTCCTGCAACGCAGTAAGTTAAATGTAAGTATATCTGATTTCTGCTAGCAGTACGACGTTATATATTTCACGTCGTGATGTAAAGAATATCTTGAATAAACCTAGGATAACAGCAATCAAAACTCGTTTTGTAAATTATATTTTCTATAAAATTTAAACATTAGTACCTTCGCCCACGAAACCCTTCTCTTATTTTTGATTTAGGCTTATATTTAGGTCTCGGTCTGTTTTTTTGGTTCCGTTTCCAAATTTAATGATAGCTTTAAGTATTTTTCTTTTTTGCGGCAGTAAAACTGGATTAATTCGACACACATTCAGCAGAAAAATAAGAAATTTAATGCCCAGGGCGAGGAGCCATAAACGAAACGACAAGAGGAGCCGAAACTGGAAGAGCGGAAGGAGCGGAATGCGGACGCGTTGATACGCGAGTGCGTGCGTTCTTGGTGTGACGAATCGTCGAAAGAGTTGAATTTGAAAGACATCAGAATACAAGAGTGGTAGGGAACACTTTCCCTTAGTCGGAGGATGGCGCCTCCTTGGAGGAAAGGAGAAAGAGAGAGAGTGTGTGTAACAGTCGGAGTAAGTGTGTCGAGGTCTTTTCACGGACAGTCCTTGTAGTCGGAACTGTTCGTCGCGACTTCACGCGACACTTCCGTCTCCCCTGTCATCTTTTTTCTCCACCAAAACTATCATGCATCACTTCTAGATTACCTCTGGGTTCGCGTCCAGCCTCCGCCAAAAGTGATTCCCCGCTTTGTCGAAAAGTGTCGTGCATGTTGAGTGGAGTGTCTCTTTAATGGAATGCCAGAAAAGAGGATCTGATGTTTGTTTCTCTCAGAATGTCAATGTCCGCACTGGGTAAGTGCAAGTGATCCAAAGTTTGCAAAATTTCTTTCTCGTCAGCCAATCTCAAAGAATTTTTTTTTCACTTACGTTTTTACTGTTTTTTACTAAGAAATTCTATGTACAGAGATTGTTAAGATTTTGTATACTTCTAAACTCTGGTTCTTCTAGATAGGTTTTCTCTGAAATTCAATCTGCAATAACAGTTGCGTCTAGAACAGTTAGAAACAATTTTGCTGGGGATATAACTGTTTCTTACACTGAAGCTAACTTTCTTCATTGATTGTTCTGTATTTTCTTGTTTTTCTTGTATTTTTCATTTTAGTTAAACTTTTTTTTACAAGTGAAAAATCTCACTCTCGACTCCAGACTTATTGTTAATTAAAAACATCATCATTGATGATAGCGATTACCGAATCAAAACAAATGTTAATTCTTTGGAGAAACTGGTGGCCTCAAAAAACCATCTGACTGTGGAAACTTGAATCTCTCTTTTTCTGTATTAAAAGCATATCTAGATACATATTTAACACTCTGAAATATACTCTTGCTTATATATCTTATACACAACAACGTATCTAGGTTACCAGGCAGAGTACGTTCACATCGTGTGTAACAAAGAAATCCGTCGCTCTTTCGGGAACGTTAAAGCAATTAATTTTTTAAGGTCAATCATTGTACTAATTAGGAAAAATTCTTCAGTTTTGAATCTTCCTCGAAAAACAATATCTAGCTATTATCAACTTTGAATTTGAATTTTTAAATTTATAAATGCGAATTTTAAATTAATTTAAAAAATTAAATCCCAGAAAAAAAATGTAAACATATTTAACGCATTTAAAGTTTAATTTTATGAAAGTAATTTAAAATCTTATTTTAAGATCTCTTTACAAGTAATAAATATCTTGAAAGTGAAACTGCGTATGACTCAGCAAACATGATTAACGGCAATTTTAAGAGTCTATTTGTGATTATGTAAAGGTTTAAGAATTTTGACATTACTTAATGATTAAATATCCGGGAAAAAATTTCATGTCTTCTTTACAAAAACGTTTCGATAAATTAATTAAGAGATTGACAAGCTCGAGCTGAAAGTGAAAGAGCTTTGGTTTTTGTTTAATTTTTTACAACAGGTGATTAAAGTAATAAGTAGATTTTTAAAAAACTTACTTTCACCAACCTTGCAATGCTTTTAATCTTTCTTCTCTCAGGATTAAGATACACATCAACACTTAATCTTCCTTGAACCGGTTTTTTTAAATTTTCATTGATATTTTTTTTAGTAACGAAAAATGTCGGGTAATTTCGTTTTCTTCTACAAAAGTGATTTCTGAATAGAATATACATACAATACAATCTAATAGTCAAATGGAGTAAATTATTTATTTATTTATTGAAATTATTTCAATAAAACTGCGAATAGAATAGTAATAAATATTGGATGACAGGAAGCTGAAGATAAGTTTTAATTTAAAAGTAATTGAAAAATCATAGGCCTCTTTGAGCAGTGTTATCAGGCTTTGTTTAATGAGAAATGGGATGGGTTTGCTAAGTAAAGGAAAAAGAACTTGTAGTTTGATAAGAGAGCACTAAAAAAGGTGGATTTCCCCAAGAGTACATGGCATTATAACAATTGCTTGTACACTCGTCCCTGACCAGAGATAAGTGATCGTTTCTATACTAAGTACATACACCATTCCTATCAGCGATGAATCAGTGAGTGGAAGAAAGGCACACTTTCTCGCAGGATAACTTTCACCGTCGATGAACCTATGTATAGCTCGTAATTTGAATTGAAAAATCCTGTTTGAGTGCTAGAGCACGTAATTTAAATTTTCAGTCCAACTTCCACCCACTCAAAAATATTAATCAGAAAAAACTCTTGATTTCTTTAGTCGGAAGTAGATCACTGATTCACACTGATTAGAGCCAGATATTCCGAATAAATTAAATAGTCAAAAGCATCCGTAAACTATTAATGAAACAAAAGAAAACTGGAAATCCTGACAAATTAAAGACGTTTCAAATTCAAGAATAAATGAGTAAAATACTTTGTCAGATCAAAAACCATATCAAATATAGGGTTTTGAATCTTAATTAAAAAAATATGATCGCATCTGATTAACACATATTTGTGATGAATAATTGCAAAATATAGTCTTATGCAACAAAACAAGTAAAATTCCTCGAATGATTGAAAGTAGGGTTTGGGTATATGATCAGAATAAAAAATGTTCTTCAATGTTCTTGCATAAAACCAAATGAATGTGGCGTAATGGTTTACAAATCAGGTGTTGGAATTTCCAGGATTCTGTTTAAGGATTGACCAACATTGATAAAATCATACGTTTTCTCTAGATTGAATCAATCCAGCAGTTTGTCATTTGATTCACTTATTATTACACATCTAAGATTTATCAATAGAATAATTATCTAGAAAAAGAATTTAATTTAATATCTATAATAATTTATATTTATAGAGGAAAATTAAAGAGAACCAGATATTGAAGGATTCTTCAGAGCTTTGTATAAAACTTTTAAATTCCTTTGATTTTCAGGACTCTGCATAATATGGAATTTATTCAGTGGAGCTTTGTCGTTTAGTGAAGACGTTGCACTCTACCACAAAAGTCGTGAGTAACTCATTAAGTGACTGATATTAATATTACTTAACAATTTATAATCTTTCACGACCTACATTTCACCTTTTTATAAAAATAATCTGAATATTTTTGCAATAGCATACAATGGGTATGGACCACCACATCGTCAATCAATTCAAGGTTCGTTATTAAGAAGATGGACCGAAAGCGAATCCTGGCCAGGTGGACCCAGAAGAGGTCCAATTTATCGTCGAGACACTCAGGGTCGACCTTATACTCAATACGTGAGAATAGTCGAGGAAAGATCCGACCCCCTAACAACAATTACAGAAACTTTAGGTGCTCTCAACACAGTCGGAAGTTATATCGTGAACATGACGAGAGGTGATTCAGAAAATCCTTCAAAGGAATTACCATCAGCTCTCTACACCATCTCCAAAAATATCCTAGGGAAAAATGTAACAGACAGTATAGCACCAATCGTCAGAGGGGTTGCTCTGCCTCTAAGGCCAGTCACAACATCTCCGAAACCAACAACTTCCACTTTGAAACCGACACCAGCGATCCTGAAACCGATTACATCATCTACAATATCTACTGTGACAGTTTCTGATCTTGAAGCACAGGCCAGTGAAGAAATTTCTGATAGGGAAAAAACTTCTACATGTACGACTGCAGAAGGTGGTCCTGGCAAGTGTCAGGATCTTAGTAATTGTCCTCATCTTCTTCTGGATCTTACAAAACTCAGGCAGTCATTATGTTTTAAGAGTTTATTTGTTCCTGGAGTCTGCTGTCCAATTGATAAAATTGGGGTCAATGTGCCTTCTCCTGGAGGAAGGTAATTTCAGTTTTTAAAAGTGATGATTCTGAAATAGAAAGATTGATTTAATGATTTTTGAATATTTTAGCCCTCCTGTCACACCACCTACAATAATTGAAACAACTACAAGACCAAGGCCCAGGCCAACAAAACCACCAACTCCGAAGCCGATACCATTATATCCAATATCCACGACAAGTCGTCCGAATTTTGAAGTCGTTCCATCTCCAGAGCTTTCAGGCAATAGTTCAAATGGTTTCGAATCTGTTGAAACGTTTGATAACAACTTTATTCAAGATGATGATGGTAATTTATTTATATGCAGCTATAACTATTCCTCTTTTTTTATTAATAAACGTAAATAAATAACCGTTTTGAACAAAGCTAGTTCCTGATTGCAAAATAGTGGTTTTTTAAAAGCCGGTCTGCGGTAAACTATCTAATTTGTAGAATGCGGAGTGAGAAATGCTGGAAAGTATCGAGTTGTTGGAGGAGAAGAAGCGCTACCAGGTCGTTGGCCATGGATGGCAGCAATATTTCTTCACGGATCTAGACGCACTGAGTTCTGGTGTGGTGGTTCTCTTATTGGCCCTCGACATATTCTCACTGCAGCTCATTGCACTCGAGACCAACGTCAACGTCCGTAAGTACCAACTTGTACAAACTCACAATAAAAATTTAGAAATCTGAAAAATACCGACATGATTTATAATAGCCTAATGGAGATTTTGAAACATTCTTCTGACTATACTGTAAAATTAACTATTCATATTTTTAAAAAATTTTCTAGATTCGCAGCTCGTCAATTTACTGTTCGCCTTGGTGATATTGACCTTGAAAGAGACGACGAACCATCCACCCCAGCTACTTATGCAGTGAAGGATATTCACGCTCATCCGAAATTTTCGCGGGTCGGATTTTATAACGACATCGCTATTTTGGAATTAAATCGACCAGTTCGAAAATCTCCGTATGTTATTCCCATCTGTCTACCAGAAGCTAGATATCGTGGAGAACAATTTGCTGGTGCAAGACCAACTGTTGTTGGATGGGGAACAACTTATTATGGTAATTGCGATTTTAGTAATAGAAAGACCAAAAGTATTTTAATCACTCAATTTAAAATTAAAATTTAAGAAAACATAATTAAACATTTAAACCTTAAATGGATTTCTTTCAAACATTATATTTGTTTACAGGTGGAAAAGAAAGTACAGTCCAAAGACAAGCAACATTGCCAGTATGGAGAAATGATGATTGTAATGCTGCCTACTTTCAACCCATAACTAGCACCTTTTTATGTGCTGGTTTTAGCCAAGGTGGGAAAGATGCCTGTCAAGGTGACTCTGGTGGACCTCTTATGCTTAGAGCAGAAGGTCGTTGGATGCAAATTGGAATTGTTTCCTTTGGAAACAAATGCGGAGAACCTGGATATCCAGGAGTATATACTCGGGTTTCCGAATACACAGACTGGATCAAATCCAACACGCGCTAAATTAAGATTTTTGCTTTAAATTAAAATCTTCAAAAATTCGCTTACTTTTAAAATTGAACTTTTGAATTCAGACATATTTGTTTTCAAATTCGATTCCTATTTAATTTCACTACTATTCTACATAAAGGAATAATACATTTGAATTTATTCAAATAAAAAATTGATAATAAATTGAAGCTAAATTAAAATATTTAATTAGGTAAGTAGTTGGCAAGTAGAGAATAAATATTAATATTTCATCTTCTATCAGTGCCAAGAGCTAATCTTTTGTAATTCTTGCACTTTTATCGACGCACAATATTTGCATGTCCGCGTGATAAATATTGCCAAACGTGATAACTATTCTGAAAAAGTTCTTCAGAAAAGTATTGTATATATTTAATTATTATGCGCATAAGTAATATATTGAATGTATCATTTTCGTAACCGCCTGAACAGTCGTAAATCAATTTCACTGTATAAAACAACTTTCTACGATTGCTAATAAGTATAAGGAAATGTACATACACTTAATGGAAATAACCGAGAAAAGTATAGAACAGTTTTATTCTATATGCGGACACTCGTGAAATATTTGAGTCTTTATAGCAGAATTCTCTTTATTGAATTCTCAACATATTTTAAAATAAATAGAAAAAAGTTCATACGAAAAATGTATTTTGTTATTCATTTTAGGCTTGATAGAAAACAACTTTTGAGTCTCCACGAACTGTAAAGCATTTTTAAAAACAATTGACTTCTCGAAAAATGACAAAATGACATATTTTTCGTGTTTGGATTACGATTAAATTTATATGTATCTTAACTGAAGTCAAATTATATTTTAATAAAAAAAAAAAAAAAAAAATTAACTGATTTTTTGTAAAATAATGCAATACTAGAAAATACTTGAAAACTTCAAAATGCGTAAACTAGATAAGTATTTGTAAAATGCTAGAAGAAGGAGTTGCAAGATGGGTGTCATTTAATTCTGATAATTTAAAGTATGTAAAAATAAATTAAACCTAATATTAGTTAAAATATTGAATATTAATATTAATTTGAAAACAATTTAGATCGAAATGCTGTCGTTGTCATTCTTCTTTCCCCACAATCAACTCTTGTATGAACAGTTCTCAATTAAGAATCTTTAAAAATAAAGTAAAAAAGCCTAAGGGAAAAAGCTTTCACAAACCCACGGAAAATAATCAAAACATTTTATGCAAAAAGATGACTTCGATGGAAATAAATGAGTAGGATATTAATAATTAATAGTAAAAAAAAAAGTAATATTAATTAAAGGCTATAATTTTTTTGAAAGGGAGAAATCCTCTGTTTTAAAATCGAAGTATAGAAGTGTTTCAGTCAGCGATCTGGAGAATGTGGTGAAGCAATTAATTGAAGAAGCTCTTCAGGACGATGGTTATTTATTAATTATGTTTTCCGTTTTTATATTTAATAAAGTATGGAATTCCTTAAAGGTATTTGTGGAAATTATCATAATACATTAATTTTTTTTAGAGGAAACGATTCAGTTGCAAATGGTGGTTTGTAAAGAAGACTATTTTTCCAAATTTGCGAAAGTAAGAACAGAAAAAAGGGAGTCAGAACAAATATTGGAAATCTCGAAAAATAAAGATGAAAAATCTGACGAAACTAATTTAGAAAAAATAATTTCGCAAATTAGTAATGATTATGAAGAAATCCAACTTACTAAAAAAGAATCTGAGGAAAATTTGAAGAAAATTTCAACTTCCCTAGTTTTAAAGGTACTATAGAAAATTTCACATAATTTAAACATACAGATGAATATATTTTGTTTCATTGAATATTTAATCTAGGAGCCTGAGACAAAAGAAAATAAAGAATCTAAAAATATAGAAAACTGTGATAAATCTAGAGAAATTATGAATGAATACAAGGACTTGAACCTAACAGTTAAAAACAATTTGAGATCTAAATTAACGAAGAATCAGGAAACAATCGATAAAAAAGGGGAAATTAAATTTCAGTAAATAGTACAAAATTTACATATTGATTACTGTTACGCAAATGATTTTTTAAATATATTTCTTTATTAGGGAAGCAATTCAGAGTAAAGGCGATTTTACTTTCGAAGCTTGGAAGCAAGCAAAAACTAAAGCTTACAAACAACTATTAAAAGAAGAAAATAAAAAAAGACAACGAGAGTTGTTAGCAAATGCAAGAAAATTAGAAAGGGAACGAGCAGCACATCTTGTAACTAATAAAACAAAAACTATATTTGATAATTCCAATAAAACTTGATAAGGAGAAGGATTTTAAAATATTGTATATTTATCATTGATTTAGGTGTATTTGAATTGGAAGAGAGATCAGCAAAAGCAGCAAAAACTAAAACAAATAAATTTAAAAAAAGCAAACGAGGCTACGATGGCTTTGAAAATGAAATCTGATGAAAAATTTTATGCAAATTTGCAAGCTTTTGAAGAATGGAAGAAGCGAAAAGATGCTAAATTAAGAAAGGAGAAGATTATGTGGAGGTAAAAAGGAACTTTTTTCACGAATTTAAACAAAAAGTATTCAAAATAATATACTTAATATTGAATAATCTTTTAGAGAATGTCAACAATATTATCAACAAAATAATTTGACACCTCCAGAACAAACAGAAACTTGTGAACGAAAAATGAATCTAGATTTCGATACTTGGCTCGATCAACTTGATACCGTTTTGCACCAAAAGTATTTGAGGGAAAGACGTTTTCAAGTTAGATCTTTTTATTGTCAACCTACTTATTATGGAACTGCTGCATTAATTCAATAAAATTAAAACTTTTTCTGATAATATAATCAAAACATATATTTCATTAAAATAATAATTCAGACATTACAAAAATTAAATTGGCATCAATGACTAGAGAAAAAGAAACATTCACTCATTCTCAGAAAGATGAAGTCAATGGAATTCTAACACGAATAACTCAAAGGATTTTGTATTACGATTTGTCCTTGTTAATTTCTTTTAAATTATTCATAGCTTTTTCGACTAAAGCACCTAAGTTACGTGGCAAATTTGCTGGAATTAAGGTAGAATATACTTCTTTCTTGGAAAATTCGCAATCTTCTACATTATCATCTTTTGCCAGATCAGGCTCGCTATCCCACGCGTGCTTGGTCGAGAGATCGGAAACAAATTCGTCACCTGTGACGTTAAATAACGTTAACTGTTAAATAATTCTTTCAAATTGAAAAGAATTTATTTTTGATTCTCAATCCCAAATTTAAAAAAAAAATCAAAAACTTACATTTAATATCTACATCCGCCCCAGTATATCCTTCCAGAAGTTTCATTGTTGGTGATTGGACAGCACTGTCTAATTCACAAATCCTTAGAGCCAAAATTCTAAAATGAAAATAGAATAATAGATCAGCAATAGAATATTATTATTGAATTAATTATTAGAAAACTTCAGCAAGTTGTTTTACGAAAATTATGTTACTTGTTCGCTTTTCTTTGATGAGCTAAGGCCAGAGTTTTGTCGTTGAGAGCTTCTAGCAAAGCTGCAGAAAGGCAGTGAAGGTCTGATATCGCAGCTGAAGCTTTTTGAGGCGCTATATTTGGACCTTGTTGAAGCAACTGTTCAACTGTAAAAAAAAACCGAATAATCAGATTAGTAATTTTCATTTAGTAATTCAACTGTAAAGCAACTATTCAACTGTAAAAAAGAACCGAATAATCAGATTAGTAATTTTCATTAGTAATTCATTTCCTATACTTTTTTTTGTTCTTACCTTGCTTATGAGTCATTACAGTGCCAGCAGCGGAGTTTCCTCCAAGTTTTATCGTTCCTTTCAGTTTTTTACTATCTAGCATGCCCTGAAAATAAAAAGGTCACAGAAATATGTATCGCCACGACGGAAGAAAAAATAAAATAAAAATTGATTTATAAGTACTGACCTTATATTTCGATAACGATTGCCGGGCAAGCTCTTTTTCTTCAAGTAATTGTTGTATCCTCTCTTGCAAATATCTGCAGACAAATATCGAAAGACCATTCAATTTTGCCGAAAATTATAAATTTAAAGACTTCAATTATCTTACCCACCGATTTTCATTAATAAGCGAGTCGACATCGACTGGTTTTGATGCACTGAGAGCCTTCGACAGTTCATAATTCAGACGATGGGCTTTACATTTAAAAGCATCTCGTTCTACTTCTAGTTCATGTTTTTCGTCTAATACTGATTGGAGATCTGTTTGTAATTGGTTACACTAAAACAAAATAATATCTTTAAAAATAATTGTGTAGAATTAAGTCCATAAATTGTTTTAAATTTCTACTTTGAATTACTTTGATATTTAGTTTCTCTAGCTGTTCTATCATTTCTTCCCTTTGATGAGCATCTGGTGCGAGATGAGTGTCTTTCTGTTCAGAAAATGTTCGATTTGTTCGAAGTACTTTAATATCCGCCTCAGAATCGATCAATTTTTGTCGCAAAGTTTCTACTTGTAATCGAAGACATTTGTTTTGCTCCCTGGTTTCCATTAACGAATCCAATGTTCTGAAACTATTTTTTAATTTAAACATATATCAGTAACCAATCGTTATCAGTCTAATCCAATTGAATATTTTTAGAATTAGAAGATTGCACTTACCTATTCGAATCTGAGGATTCGTTTGTCTGTTTCCTCAAGTGAATTAATCTTTCCTGAATTTGTTCTGCCATTAATTTGTACTGATCACGTTGAGTTCTACATTGATCTAACTCTTGACTAAGAACCATCAAAGCTTCGGTTTTCAGTTGCAATTTTTTCTTAAGCATTGAATTCTGCAAAGAATGCGACAAATAATTTTGTTATAGATTTTAAAGAACAGATTATTAAAAACTTAATAATAGTATGCATATAGTTGTTTTCGATTTAATATATTAAAATATTAAAAATTACATGAGAAGTTATTTCTATATAATAAATGAAACCATTCTAATCATAAAATGACATTTATGAACTGAAAATAAAAACAGAAATATAAACATTACCTCGATGTTGCAGTCTTTTGCATAACCTCCGCCTTCATGATTTACGTAATTCCTCTTCGCTTCGGGAATATTAGCCATCGTAAAATAGTTTAAAAATCGCTAAATACTCTATAAAAATTATTATTTATAATAACATTTCAATTACACTTTTATTTATATTTTTTCGATGAGTGTTTTTTCCTTCTAAAATGTTTATGCATATATGAAACGCAGTTGTTTTTTTTCTGCCGTCGAGGGCGCAGTAGACCACTTCCTTTCGCCCGCGAATTTTGAATTTAACAATTTCAGAAATACCTCTTTTAAGAATTTTATACTGTAAATGTACAATAATTCAAGAATAAATGATTCTAGAGTGCGCTCTAAATTTTAATAAGGAATTATAATTTCTTTAACTTGATGAGAAAACGATAAAATTATCCTCCGTTAATAAAATCAATTATTATTTCAAAATTTGAACAGGCCAACGGTTGACATAGAACACCACAGGGCTGCCAACAGATGAATTTTCATCCTTTAAGAAATCAACGTAATTTCTTAAATCGGTAAATATTTATGTCACTTGAAAACTGTTTTATAGCTACAATGAATTTAGTTAAAATATCTGCAGAATTTTATACGAAATCTAAACATAGGTCCTGTGAAATTTTTTTTTCGTTTTTACTGACTTCTATTTTCGGAGTTTGGCTGCACTGGTCACTTCGGGTAATTTCGTGTGACTTCGTGAAACTTTCCGCGAATTGCATGATTTCGACTATTTCGAACATTTCGAGCCAGGCACCAGTTGAGATTGGACGTGTGTGGACATGTTGATAATTGTTTAATCAATTTCCTTTTATTTATCGGTTTTGTTCATTTTGTCCTATCCTTTTATTTCCTCGGGAGTGTCCCGACGATGAACTGAAACCTGGAAAATGATGTTCACGTTCCATAAAAGTACAAATTGAAGCTATTATTTGCTTCCATACATAGAGGTGAAAATTGAATAACATTCTTTTTTTTATCCATGTGTTTTGGAATTGCGAATAAATCTTTTGTCAAAAAGGTTCGTTATATTAATACTAATTAACAAATAAATCAACTTACCTCAAATATTATCGATTTAAGCCTGAAAAAGGTAAATATTCTGAGAAATTCTCAAGTGAAATTCACACCACCGTAGTTCTAGGAAATGAATTAATAATGGTTGAAAACTCGAAAAATCCTCAAGTGAAATTGACACGACCGTATTCCTAGAAAAACAATGTTGCCAATCGATGAATTTTTTTTGTAGGAAAATTTATAGCTTTTTAGCTTTTATTTTTTAAGCTTGACTGCACTGTTTTTATTCTCGCTTCATTACTTTACAATCTTTACATAACTTCACATAACTTTTTGTGATTTCTCATCAGTTCACGTCAAACCACAAAAGAGGTTTGATGAAGAACTGGAAATTTTTTTATAATAAAAATACGAATACTAATCTAATGAATTAATGATAGTTGAAAAACTTAACCCCTTCGTTGGCATTGACGCAATAATGCAAAAAATTAATCGGTGACCTGTTTGGTATTAACGCAATAATGTGACAACCTTTTGTTTTTTGATTCAAAAGTAAAGTAAAGTATTGAAATTATCTTCAAAATTCTGTACGAAATTTTAGAATTCCTCTCGTGAAAAAATTTCATTTGCTCTAGTTTTTATGTTGAAATATAGCAGCACTATAGTTCTAATGTCGTTATTAAATTGTCACACTGTGCGTGTCGCTATATTGTTACGTATTAATTAATTTAATTAATTTTAATTACATATTAGACATATTGTTACTACTTCATGGTTACATTTAAAAATTTCATTTTTATTGATTTTCTTAATTTTTTTTAAATCAATTTTTTGTTTCGTGGTTATGAAGTAGAAACTAAAACCGATACTGACATGCCATAAAAGTAAAAATTTGAATTATTATTCAGTTCTAAAAAATAGGTTGCAAATTGATGCCATTGTATTTTTTTGTAAAGTTTTGGATGAAAATTCAATGATTTTAGTGCCAATCATTATCAAGTACAGGTTACAAAGCAGTATAGTTAAAGGTATAATCGTTTATTTGAAAAACAGTTAATATTGTTGACTTCATTTCTTAAAAAAAGGTTGAACCATCGAGAAATTCGCAAGTGAAATTCACCTCAAGTGAAAAACATATACCAACTATATTTCTAAAATAGCATATAGGGTTTCCATTTGATAATATTATTCTAACGTTTGTGACATTTAAACAATTTTTAAAATCTGTAAAAATTCGTGTGATTAAAACTGCTGTATAGCTGCAATCTTATTATTTATTATATGTGCAATGATTTGCCCTGGTGTAAGTGATGGATCGGATATAATTTTATCTTTTCATCTTTTTTAAGCCGATATTCTCAATTAGACAGCTCTTAAAAGAAGTTCCAAGTACTGAATAAATCTAAATAATAAATTTAATTAATATTTTCCATGAATTTTCTATCCAATTTTGATTATTTTATATTAAATTGTCGAATTTTGAAAATGTTAAATATATTTTAAGTTTTTAAAATAAAAAGTTACAATTTTGCAATTATAATTATAAAATTGTACCTTCCAATTTTATTTCTGAAAAATCTAAATTGTTAATCATAAAAATTTCATTGCTTTCTCGTGAGAGAAGATACGCAATGGGGAAAAAACTTTTCCCAGGGACGTCTTAAAGACGTCTTAAAACATAAGACAACCCCGTGACATCTTCCGTACTGACATTAAAGGTCATGAGAATTTCTCCAGGACACCCAAAAGTCATGCGCAAAAGACGTCTTCGGGATGGCCTGCAGACATACTGAAAATTTTTTCCCAAGCAATCTAACATAATTTTATAATTTTTAACGATTCTCTACAGCAATCGAAGTAAACTGTTTCTTCGTTTATTTCTATTTTGTAATAAATTTCGTTTAATTTCAGTGTGTTCGATATTTGGCTATAAATTTACAGCCAATAAGGAAACGCTGCTGATATCATCGCTTCAACTTCAGCATTTTGGATTTCTGCGAAGTCTACCAACATAATCGTGTCCCGGTATTGTGGCAATAAAATTAGGGTTTTTGCGCGTTTTTCAGAGATAATAAAGTGTTATGAGAAAGTATCTCAAGTGTGCCGCCTAGTTTCCCGGGAGTGTTTTGTAAAATTTAATATGCCTTGCTTCTTTGTTTATTTTTTGAATCGTCAAATTGCCTCGTTTATTTGCTTTGTTTACGAAGAAGCATTTTTAGTGTCGTTTTAAAAGAACCGGCCTGGATTAGGTTCTCGGTAATAATAATTTTTGTAAATTTCTCGGTTAAATAAATCCCTACCCTTCAATTGGTTGCTTTGTTCCTGACGACCTGGAAATTGAAAATCACTTCACATCCGAAGGATGATGCAAAGAAGCTGCTGCGATGATCGGATCAGATCCTGGAAATTCGGAATCTACATACGACTGATTGTTGATGCCAACATCAGGCTGCATCAGGTATATTTTCAAATGAATAATAATATTTTTTCAGTTCACATTATCCATTTTCTTCTCTTATTTGTCATTTGTAATTAACTTCATTATTTAATTTCAGTATTCGAGGAATGCAGAAAAACTTCAAGAAAAATCGCGTCGGTGTTATAATTATTTTAACGTGTTGTTTATAAGTGGTTAAGTGTTTATAAAAAGTCTCTAAAGTGCCGAAAAGTCGCCGGGAGTGTTCTATAAAATTAATTTTGAATTGCTTCTTTTTTCTTTGCTTTTTGACCATTAATTTGTCCCGGATAAAATCGTTACGTAAATTTCAATCAATTGATCGTTTGTTTTTATAAAGAAGCAATTTTTAGTGTCGCTTTAAAAGAACCGGCCTGGATTAGGTTCTCGGTAATAATAATTTTTGTAAATTTCGCGATTAAATAAATCCCTACACTTCAATTGGTTGCTTTGTTCCTGACGACCTGGAAATTGAAAATCACTTCACATCTGAAGGATGATGCAAAGAAGCTGCTGCGATGTTCGGATCAGATCCTGGAAATTCGCAATCTACTTACGACTGATTGTTGATGCAAACATCAGGTATATTTTCAAATGAATAATAATATTTTTTCAGGTCACATTATCCATTTTCTTCTCTTATTTGTCATTTGTAATTATTTTCATTATTTAATTTCAGTGTTCGAGGAATGCAGAAAAATTCAAGAAAAATCGCGTCGGTGTTATAATTATTTTAACGTGTTGTTTATAAGTGATAAAATGTTTATAAAAAGTCTCTAAAGTGCCGAAAAGTCGTCGGGAGTGTTCTGTAAAATTAATTTTGAATTGCTTCTTTTTTCTTTGCTTTTTGACCGTTAATTTGTCCTGGTTAAAATCGTTACGTAAATTTCAATCAGTTGATCGTTTGTTTTTATAAAGAAGCAATTTTCAGTGTCGCTTTGAAAGAACCGGCCTGGATTAGGTTCTCGGTAATAATAATTTTTGTAAATTTCGCGGTTAAATGAGTCCATCAATTGCTGCCATCGTTACGACGTGGGACAGTTCTAAAGGTAAGTCAATTTTTATCGAACTTTTAGCATCATTTTCCACGATTGAACAATGTAATTTAAATTAATTTTTTCGTTTTTAAACAGAATTTTGTTTAAACTGAAAATTTTAAACGATTTGAAAGCTTTGGATTTTAAATATTCGAATTTTTGATTACTGTCACTTTAAACTAATGATATCAATTTAACTACACTTTCTTTAAAGTTGATAGTTTCTGAAATATTTATTGTTAAAAATGTGTATTTTTGAGCTTTTATGTATTGAGGTTTATTACACAATTTTCTGTTAATATGAAAGATTAAACATAAACATACTTAAATTCTAAATAAAATAAATAAAAATAAGATTAAAGTAGGTGACGGAGTTGTGATGAGGTATAAGGACAGGGTTAAAATGAGTGTGCCTGTATCGTATGAATCGTATATGAATCTATAGATGATTTAATTGCCAAAAGAAACAGTTTTCGTGTAGCTAGGAACAACATGAACTTCACTTGGAAATGATACTCTATTTAAAAACGTAACATTTTCGATCGATGCGAAATAAGTATATAAAAGGCGAGCTCGGAGACACAGTCTAATGATGCAGGCATTGCTTAAAAATTCAAACAATGATCCAATCGTAGATTTTTTTTTCTGTTTTACTGTAAAAGAATATCGATTTATACAGTTCTTTTCGTTAGTGATAACTAACTATTGAAGATATTTTGAGGTATTGTTGTTTCTATTGGTCTATTATCGGAGCTGTGGTCGCTCAAACTCATAATTTTTTTTTTTTTTTTCTTTTCCTCCTTTTTTATTATCTGATTCTCTTTTATTATCGAATTACAACAAATTAGATTTTGCAACGACCACAGCGATGACATTGTATGCGTGTGGATCTCCTGTAACAAAATATAAATATTCTTGTCTGTACTGTTCTCACATAGCTGGCTTCGAATAATAATGCGTTATCTAATACCCTATGAAAGAGGCCTCCAGCTTACATTGAGAATTACGAGAGGATTTCTATCAAGCGCCTTAAGTAGCTCAGACACTAAATCACTAGTCGATATAAATTCGGGGTCGACAAGATCGATCTTGTCCTCCAGGTAAGCGCAAGACTATACCGACAGTCACAAAAATATCTCGTTGAATATCTCGCAAGAGCTTGCCTCTGTAAGTGCACTATTTCGCTTTAAAATTTTAATCGAGAACTGCTTCAAACGACATATCAGTCAGCGAAATAGGTACTTACATTAATTTTTCGACGGAACGCTCCATTTTTTCTGTACCTGCGTGTAAGAAATTACGTAAAATCGCAATATAATGACTCGCTCCTTTCTCAGGCTTTACATGTACATGTACATTTATTTTTCTACGAATACGAATAATTTAGTAGTGAAGGCTTTCCTCCACTCTTTTACGTTTCTCAGAAAGAGCTTTTCATTTTTTTCATTACATGCGTACGTGAAAATTTATATTTCTCTCTATCACGCGGAGCCAAGTCGCATCGCAGTCATACTTAAATGATAATAAAATTTTATCTTACAAGAAAATTCATACATATTTCTCTCCCGCGTTCTTTCGTCACTTTTTTCTCTCTACTTAAGTTTAGGTTCTATACAATCTTACACAGTTATTCATGTTTCTGTCCATATATATATATATATATATATATATATATATATATATATATATATATTTATATATATATGTATATATCTATTTATATTATATATAGAAATTTGCAATATAACTTCAATCGTTAAAATCTGCTGTCATTCTCTCTTCAAAATTCAGTCCGTAATTCGGCTTGATTCTGGTTTCAGTAGCACGCAAGATACCACCAGATCGAAACAAACTAAAGTTCGTGAAAAATTAGAGGAAGATTCCTTGAAAGCTTAGTGAGCTTTCAGGGGACTTCGATTCAAATAATAGATAAGGTGGAATTTCGTTTTATATATCGCAGAATACATTTCTCAGATTACAGACTTCTGAGTCTGGATTCAAATTCTGTGTTGTTCGAAGTATAATATATTCCACAAATATTTTAACAAGCTTAGACTTCGAAAATAGGAATATTAACAAACCGCTTGCGATTATTAGTAAATCACTTCATAGACGGTGGCTTTCTTGTCACCAGAGCCAGTTACTATGTACTTATCATCAGTTGAAATGTCACAGCTCAGTACTGACGATGATTCCTTGGACTGAAAAAAAAAAATAGAATTAGATACATTATTCTGTCAAGGTTTGAAATAGAAAATCTGATTATTTAGAACTAAACGAGATTTAAGATTTAATGTGTCAATATTTTATCTTAAGATCGGGAATTACTTTTTAAATTTATTTTTAAAATATGTGATTCAATTTTCAAAGCCACTTTAATTTTAGAACGAAAATTATGGGAGGACAATATTTACAACTTTTTGAATTTAAAGTAGAATGAAAAGCCAGTTTTGACCTAGTTCTGGAAAATTATTACAGAATTTTAAATTTTGTTTACAAATATATGTTATGTTATTACAATTTTAAATGCATTTAATAACGGTACCGAGTTAATCGCGCGGGCAATATGAGTTTAATTTTTGAAACGAAAATTAGGCCGAAATTTATTTCGCTTAATTTAAAAATAGAACTTCTATCGTTAAAGAGAAATGAAAGTTTCATTTCAGAATTAAAATACATCAAATTTTAAGAGAATTTTGTTTAGTTTTTAAACGAAAGTGAAGTTGGATGAAATCACAATGTAACGCGATAGTTAGATTTTTTCGATACAAAATTTCTTCAACGGAAAGTGTACAAACAGCCGAGATTTTTTTTAGTACAAATAGACACTGTCTAATTTTTAATTTAATTAGATGCGCGCTTGAGCGCGCGTGTTTCGTCTATAGAAACTGAAATGACAATTTAAATTCGCGTCTTTAAGAAAATTTCATCTTTTATTTTATAATTTTGAATTTGTCAAAAGTAATTTGTTATATTAAAAGCACTAACCATTAACATACCAAATACTCTTACTAACACAAACTAACATCTCTTACTTTTTCCCTGTATAATCGAAAGAAGATTTAAAGCTTGTTTCTAAATATATATATTTTTTAAAATTTCATTAACGTTTTATGATTCCAAGAAAATGTTTCTTGGTCAGGAAATTTCGCGTCTTTAAGAAAATTTCTCATTTTATTTTATAAAATTGAATTTGTCAGTAGTAAATTGTTATATTAAAAGCACTAACCATTAACATACCAAATACTCTTACTAACACAGACTAACATCTCCTATTTTTTCCCTGTATAATCGAAAGAAGATTTAAAGATTTTTTCTAAATATATATATTTTTTCTAATTTTATTAACGTTTTATGATTCCG
>CAJFCO010018415.1:316269-339417 GCA_904066015.1 Synergus gifuensis | reverse complement strand
AGAAAATGTTTCTTGGTCAGGGAATTTCGCGTCTTTAAGAAAATTTCTCCTTTTATTTTATAATTTTGAATTTGTCAGTAGTACAATAAATTGTTATATTAAAAGCACTAACCACATTAACATACTAAATACTCTTACAAACACAAACTAACATCTCCTACTTTTTCCCTATATAATCCAAAGAAGATTTAAAGCTTATTTCTAAATATATATATATATATATTTTTTTGTAATTTCATTAACGTTTTATGATTCCCAGAAAATGTTTCTTGGTCAGGGAATTTCGCGTCTTTAAGAAAATTTCTCCTTTTATTTTATAATTTTGAATTTGTCAGTAGTACAATAAATTGTTATATTAAAAGCACTAACCACATTAACATACTAAATACTCTTACAAACACAAACTAACATCTCCTACTTTTTCCCTATATAATCCAAAGAAGATTTAAAGCTTATTTCTAAATATATATATATATATATTTTTTTGTAATTTCATTAACGTTTTATGATTCCCAGAAAATGTTTCTTGGTCAGGGAATTTCGCGTCTTTAAGAAAATGACACCTTTTATTTTATAATTTTGAATTTTTCAGTAGTAACTTATTATATTAAAAGCGCTAACCACATTAACATACCAAATACCCATACAAACACAAACTAACATCTCCTACTTTTTCCCTGTATAATCGAAAGAAGATTTAAAGATTGTTTTTAAATATATATTTTTTTTCTAATTTCATTAACGTTTTATGATTCCCAGAAAATGTTTCTTGGTCAGGAAATTTCGCGTCTTTAAGAAAATTTCTTCTTTTATTTTATAATTTTGAATTTGTCAGTAGTAAATTGTTATATTAAAAGCACTAACCATTAACATACCAAATACTCTTACTAACACAAACTAACATCTCCTACTTTTTCCCTGTATAATCGAAAGAAGATTTAAAGCTTGTTTCTAAATATATATGTATTTTTTTTTCTAATTTCAATAACGTTTTATGATTCCCAGAAAATGTTTCTTGGTCAGAGAATTTCGCGTCTTTAAGAAAATTTCTTCTTTTATTTTATAATTTTGAATTTGTCAGTAGTAAATTGTTATATTAAAAGCACTAAACATTAACATACCAAATGTTCTTACTAACACAGACTAACATCTACTTTTTCCCTGTACAAGATTAGGCGCGCGTGTTTTGTCTTTAGGACACTGAAATCACAATTCAAATTCGCGCGTCAAATTAATTGACCAATAAGGTTAGCGCACTAAGCATGAAGTTAGCTAAAAGGTAACGCATAATGAGCAATACAGGAACTCAATGTGAAGTTGTCTGAAATGCATGTCTTTTTTAGAAAAGGAAAAAGGAAAGAATTTCGAATTTCGACGAAAAGTAGGCTAGTTTTCGCAAAATTCAATACCTCAGGAACATCTAAATTTTAGAAAATTTGAAATAAGTAACAACAATGAGCTTTCTAATGACTGCAACTTTTACACTCTTACAAATCGTCCAATGTTTTTTGTTAAATCATGAAAATAATATCAGATCCACGAGAAATTTTGAATATTCTAATAATGATGTCAGAAGTGGAATAGATCCATTCAGTAGAAAGCAATAACAGCATGGAAAAGTCGATTACGGCACATACCTGGAATATCGAAGCCCCATAAGGTGTACGCCAGGCGTTAAGAAGATTATCCTTTCCAGTAGAGACGAACCACTTGCCACAAGAAGCAAAGCGAAGCGACAGAACACAAGACTCGTGCAAATGTAGTTGATATTTGTCGGGTTTTGTGGCATGAAGTACTTCGACATTGGAATTCTCCATTCCTACTGCTAACCATTCTCCCGTGGGGCAGTACCCCAGGGAGAATATTTGTGACGTGAAATCGTGCTGTTGCAATTGCCGTCCTTCTCTGAGATCCCAGGATCTTACAGTATTGTCCAATCCTCCAGTCCATAATTTAGATCCATCAGCAGAAATATCGATGCAAGAAGCTCCATCCGTGTGTCCTTGGAATTGCCTCACCAAAGTTTGATTTTGTAAATCCCAGACGGCAATATTGCCATCACTGCAACAACTAAAGCAAACCTTCGAGTCTGGAGATATAGCTAGAGCATAGCAAGCCGGAGCTGATGAAGTTAGTTCAGCTTTAATCCTAGGGGTTGGACTCGCCAAATCCCAAATACTGAGATTACTTGCTTCTCCACCAACAATAAGAGTTCTTCCATCTGGTAAAAGCTTCACTGATCGGATATAATTATCGCGCTGTAAACAGTCCAACTGAGAGACCGGTTTTGCACTACTGTTGCCTCCTTGACTGATGTCCCAGACTTTGACACAGCCCTTGCCGCCGGTATAGACATATTTTGTTGGGTTCGAGATCGTTACAGCACACACCACCTCTCCATGGGTTAATGTGTTGATCTGACGCGCGTGCCGAGGAATGCCGGCGCCGATCAACGCGTCAGGAGGGAAAGGCACGGGCTGCATCTGACCTTCACTTGATACATGGAAACTGTACGCTCTGCAAAGAGAAATAAGATTTAGTTTATGTTTTGTACTCCATTTTCTCAAATCTCAAATTATGTATTAGCATGATAGATAAACGAATTTAAGCTCTTTTTTCAATCCCTTTTTAAGAATCTTTAGAAGATGTAATATTATAGATCAAAGCACTGAATTAGGTACCAGTTTCAAAGGAATTGTTTGTCATATTCAAGTAGGTACTTACGGTTTGCCACCAGGAACACCAAGTGGACCCATAGGTGCTCTCATTCCTCCATGAGGATCATACAGCTGCTGAAGCTGTGGCCTCGCTGGAAATCCGTTGAGAGCTCCCGTTGGATATCCTAACATATCTACGTGTGGTCCTGCGGGTGGATGATGTGGTGGTGGATAATGTGATGGGTAAGGACCAACTGGGGAAGCTGGAACCATCGGTTTACTCGAACTTGACGCTTTCATACCGCCGGAACCAGAACTACTTCCACCTGCAAACATATCTATCGTTAGAGACGATAGAACGATAATTAAAATCACAACTTAAATAAAAATAACAAAAGAAAAATAATCGTTAATTGAGTTTCAAGCACGGATGTTAAAATAAAGTTAAATTTAAATTCTAAAAGAATCTACAGGATTCCAGTGAAATATGTCTTCAACAAAAATTGATGAAGAAAGAAGATTTAATGAAAGTTTACCTGCAGACGTGGGGGTGACGGGTTTAGAGATCGGTGTCGTTGGTTTTTCCCTTTCTTCCATCTTTTTTGCTGAGGGGGTACTAGCATTGCTACTCGTTCCACTTCTAGGAGAAGGGGGTGGAACTTCTTTTTTAACTTGATTGTTAAGGGGGACATTTGAGGGACCATGTTTGTCAAGACCATTTTCTCTAGGAGACGACGTTCCATTGGCTGCAGGACTGTTTGGTCCTTCACTCGCGTCGTCTACCACAAGATCTTGATCACTCTTTTCACCATCGCTTTGCTAAAAAAGAAGTCGATTATTTTATGGATTTAACTGTGATTTAAAAAACCTATACTCCTGGCTGAAAAGAGGGTAATACTTACATGGCCGGTGTCTTTATCCTGTTCCTTTTTCATCTTTTTTATTGAAATGTGGTCATGGTTGTGTGGATCAGGTGTACTTCTGGGTCTATTGTACTTCTCTCGCTCCGCTGGGGATATCGAATTTCTCTGTAACAAAAATTTGTATTCTCGTTATAAATAGAACCTTCATTCAATTAACCATTCGATTTAAATACTTAGAGAAATCTGAGTACAGTATTTGAACAGAAAATAGCGTGTCAGACTTGCTTCTGACAACAATTCATTTGCTTGAATGAATAATAGAATAGGTGCTCTTGATACTCTGAATATAGAATACTGAGAAGTTATATTGAAATCTGTTGCCTTGATACAAGGCTGCTTTCAATAATGTAGATGTTAGCAAATGAATAAGCTTTGTTATCAATACCTGGTGGAATAATTAAGAGAATCGTTAAAACTCTAGAGTGGGTTAATTTATCAAATTTCAAATACCAAAACTAACACATAAAACTTGTAATTAATTGTTATTATTAGTTTATTTCCAGATAGAATTATTAAATGGAAATTTAACAGAGTAGAAATAGACATTAGGCACGACAATCGCGTCTCCCCCATTTACGCGAAATCACTTGCTCGTCCGGTTGTCATGAATGTGGTAGCGTTTCCCTAAACATTCATGTGAAACAGTGTGCATTTCTGCCATCTGTCAGAATGATATATCTGAGTCGATTTGGCACGTTGCCGTTACGTGGGCGTTAACATGGACAGAGCAGGGCATTAAGTGATTTGTTATCAGCTCCGCTTCTAATCGGGCGTAATTGCGCGCATGCATTAAATGTAAACACAGTCAACTAGACATAATTCACTCTAATGAAGAAAAACGATTTTTCATATAAATTTCCTATCTTCCCTCATGATCACTAACCAGATTCACTATAAAAAGCTTTAAAATTATTTTAAAATATTTTTTTCTACAGAATTTCTTTTTTAAAAAAATACAATCTCGGGAGTGATCCATCAATTTCACAGAGTTTGCTCTTCTCCTGAAAGTGAAAAATGATCCGATTTGGATTTCGTGAAAACATTGGGATGTATTTTTTCCGAAGGGTATATTTCCCAAGTGTAATTTACTAATTCAACAAAACTTGCTCTCCGCGTCTCCCGCAGTGTCTTCTCTCGTCACCGAACCAGAACGGATTTACCCTGAGGGAGAACATCGCGCATCAGAGGGATAACTTTTTCGCTCTTGGGTTTTTCTCGCGATTAAATGAAATGACTTTTCGCATTCGCAGGACGCGTTATCGGTAGTGAAATTACTAATGCATTTTTTTCTCCCTTCGATGAAAAATAGGATCGACGAGAATACCATTGAGATGTACATACGGTTCTCTAGAGACCGATGACTACCGGATAAATAAAAAATAAAAAAATGAAAAATATCAATTTTTACATGCTCGCAAATATCACTCTCACCAAAATCCTTTATAGGATATACTTCCATTTTTTATTTGTAAATAAATCATTTAGAAAATTTAATTTTCAAAAATTTAAACGTGCCAGAATATTGACATAATTATCGCGAGATATCTGCAAAACATATGAATATTTTTTTAATGAGAGAATCCAGAATTGAAGAGGTGTGAGTTTCTGGTTTCAGATCTCGATATATCGATTCCGCTTATTCTTTGAAAGTGCCATTCGCTGAGGAGTCGGTAATTCCTAGTCTTCAGTTACCCCGTCGATGCGCTCATAAAGTGCCTTCTCCAAAGTGGGAGGGGAGCTCTTGAGCTCGCAGTCGAAGTAAATCTCCGCTTCTCAATTACCTTCCAACCCCCTCAACACTTCTCGTTTACCCCATTACCTCAACTTCTTCGTGCTGCCCCTTCCCCTTCTTTTCCACACTTTCTAAATGAACCAAGGGGTTCGGGAAAAACCAAGACACACATCAACTATATTCTCAAGTTCAATCGCCTTAAACTCCTGAAATTACTTGAAACACCGAGTCCGGAAACTGCTGCTGCAGATACGACCGACAAAGAGGAAAAGAGGAGATAAGATGGCTTTCCAGATCACAGGACAATATAGCTTACGGTTTTACTGCGGAAAATATGTTTGCGGTGGAAAAAGAAAATGGGAAGAGATGAAGAGGTGAGAAAATCCGGGAGAACTTTTTCAACGTTGCTAAAATATGAGTTATAAAAGAATAAAGGGAAAATGGTAACAAGGGAAACTTGGAAATGATGGAAGAGTCAGAGATTTTCTGTAATAGAAAGTGTAAATAGCTATAGAGGATTTGATAATTTTAATGAATACCGGATCTAGCGGACTTTATTTGTTAAAGGAGTATATGTTCAGTGAATCAAGAGGAGACTATCCTTTTCGAAGTCGAGAGAGGAGACTATCCTTTTCGAAGTCGAGAGAAGAGACACAGAGGCCGAACCTCGTTATCCAGTAATGGTGAGCCACCATTTATCCAGGAGACTGCGACCAGTTTGTACGCAAGGGTTCTTAGAAAGGAAAGCGAGAACCTCAACGCTTCCACTCTGGTAGGAGATTAAAAAAAGCAAACTCGGGTAGGTCTTTCGAGTCAAAGCGAACGGAGACCTATCAGCAAGCAAGGGAATCTTAAAACGTGCCGATGTCTTGTCCCCAATGATAAAAAGATTGCAGCTCCACTTCCAGAGGATGTCTTTGATTCTCGAGTTTCAATAAATAAGCAAAAGCCTTTGCTTCGAAGACTCCTATCTATTTTACATTTTCTAGAATCAAGTGATGAGAAATAATTGGAGAATTAACTGACAAAAGTAATGACAACAAAAATGTCTAGATTTTCCTGACTTGTGTCAAACCTCAATTCTCTCTTGTAGATTACCTTCAAGACCTTCCACATATTCATGAGTACTAATAAAGTGAGCGAAAATGCAAGTTATTACTGAGGTATTCCTGTCACGCGATCCAAGCGAGTGACTCGAGTAATTGAATCGCGGTGGGCACTTTTTATATGTAGTGCCTTCTATCTTGTTGAGTGTCTTCTTTTCACGATGACTGCAAACTCGCAACGTCCTTTATAAAATGTGACGTCTGAAAAAGGAGAGCTCGCCGTCGTCTCGGCTTTAGGATACAACTTCGTCGCTCTACCAATGCACACATCCACCCACAATCCCATTTACCTCCCAACTGTGTTCTGTTCGTGTCTATTCATGGGAGAATACATGCTTCTGTGTGTGGTTAGAAGTCTGTGTGGATGCACGCAACTGATAGGAGAAGGTATACGCGACGTGTAAGAATACCTAAGTATACTTAGGTACCTACTGCTGGCGGCAACCCTCGAGCAAAGAGGGTTTGTGCTACGATCAATATGGGGTAGGTACGGTACTAGGTAGTTGGTAGTTGGTGAATGTAGACTCTGTAGTGTTAGGGCTGACTTGGTGTACAGACAGGCAACTTGGCAAGCAAGCAGAAGGAAGGAAGGAGCGATGGTGTGGGAAAGGTTGGTATTGAGGTTGGTGGTCGAAGCCATGCCGGCAGGCCATGAGGGTGGTAAGTGAGTGAGCGACTCCTTCAACTATGTCGCCTCCTCTCCCTCCGGAGAGGGTATATCCCAAGCCACCAACCACCTACCAACCCTTGCTATCACCCTCACCTTCCACAATCCGTCTCCACCACTCCCCAACTTCTCCCCAACCTCCTCGACTTATCCCTCTCACTGACTCCCTATTTCCTCCTTATTTTTCTCACTCTCACTCTCATCAGCTCACATACTCTTACTCTCATCCCTCCCTCACACTCCTCATTTATATTACCCCATTTTCTGCTTCTCAATTTTTTGGATTTCTTCCTCAATCTTTTTCTTCACTTTCCTTTCTCTCTACCTGTACCCTACTGCCTTACTTTCCTTCCTCCATTTTTCTCCGCCTCCACTATTCTTATATTTCTCTTTCCACTCTCTTCCATTTTTCCTTTCTCCAAGTCAATTATTGCCTAAAGCCTATGAAAATTTGCAACTCTCTCTACTTTTCTCTCACTTCACTTATTTTTGTCTTCTCTTTTACATCCACATCTTTTTTATTCCATTATTTTCCTCGCTGTAACCCCTGAGTTTTCTCGGTCTCCCTTACCACTACGAGTGCCATCTTAGAAGCCTGTTTCCTATTCCTCACTCTACCGACGTCACCCCACAAGAGGTTACGAGCCGAGTCGCGTCTCCCAAGACTCCGCAAGCCCCATCTGGTACAAGATTGCACCCAGTGGTTCCCATTCCCGAGGATCCTTTCAATAGTGGTAAAATCTCCCCGTGAAACATCGATATTAAGTTTATCGTCGAATGCAGGTTCTGTGAAAACTACTGTTTTATGAAAGAGGAGTCGTTTCAATGTTGTGACTAAGTGAGAAATGGGACTTTACTACAAGAGTCGAGAGAGATTCCGAGAGCGATGCCAGATTTTATGAAGCAATTAATCCACCGCTTCCAGCTTGGAGGAAATACACCCGAGATTTTAACGATTCGAGATAGGAAAGATAGAAAGAGCGGCTAAGTGCTAAATGTGATAAATAGATTAAACTGGGATTTTATTACATTTCATCAGTAAGAATTCTTATATATAAAAAAAATAGGTGACTTTCAGAAAAACGAATAGTGTTTTAGAAATTAAAGTCTTATTTGAATTATATTATAACAGACTATTATAATATAATAATATAATGATTCTTAGATATTTTTTAGTACTTTGAATTCTACTTTACGAAAAGTAATACAATATTCAATTTAATTTCCGTTTCCACTTTTTCTAAAACGTACCTGTTTTTTCAGTATTTTGATCACTGTAATCACGTTTAAATTGAGGATGACCCGGAGTTTATATCAAAATGCCTCGGAGACGGAAATTTTTACTCGGTGTACATTACTCTGCACTATAGTCACTCATCCATGCATAGAATATTTAATGACTGCGACACAGAGTGCTCAAAAAAAAAACACGCTAAAATACGACTTTCGCGTTTATTTGAATCTCGGTGCTCAGCGAAACGTTGTCACAGGGTGATTTAAATTGAGCGCAACCGCATATTTAAATTACTCCGAAGTATTTTCCCATAAAGAGTGTCACATACTATTGGGATAAATTTTTCAAATTATTTCATACATCGGAACAGATCAAAAAAATCTACATACTGAATTCTAAAATGAAAACATCGCTTCAATCATTCTTTTGTCAGGAAATACATTCGTAAAACTGCTTTTTAAATAAAAGTAAGAATTAGTTTGTGAGAATTTAAATTCAGTTATCATTAGAAAACATGTTAAAGAAATTTTTCACTGCTTCTAATCAAGTGAAGATTTAATGACATATTTTTCCTTCTTTGTAATTGTGTTTAAAACAAAATATATCTATGCGTAGTATCTTTTTTGCTCTCTTTTTGCTTTTTGCTTCCACCTTTTATATTTTTCGCCTCTCTCTTCCTACATCCGACTCGTTCTCTCCCCATCCGGTCTCTGTGGTGGAATTTGCATTTTTAAATTAACTCATCTGTGTTTGCAGCTATCTCGGCGAACAGCGTCGAGGGTTTTACAATTTTATGCAACAACGCGCCGCGATCACACCCAACGCTCTTGGGGTTATCGATATTATTATGATTATTGCTGTTCTTATTATTATCTGTCTCGTCGACCTCCATCGGTGAACACCGCATTATTATTATTATTATGGTTATCATCTCAGTTAAAAAAGTACCTTTGTGCTGTTTGAAATTTAGTCGATGAATTTTGTGATTGCTGCTTAAAGTTTTGATTTACGATTCTTCCTGATTCGCAGAAGTGACCAATAAAAATCGGGAAAATAGTACACTTCTTCTTCTCTGTGGCTCATATGATATTTTTTTAACACAGGTACGAAATCAGTCATTTTTAATACTTGTTTTATAAAAAATAAATACAAACACGATGGTCAGATAGAGATACCTAAAAACATTATGTCCATTCCACTTTGACGTGTAGTTTTTGAATGAAGAGGGTCTTCCGGAGCCGAGAAAGAAGAGGCTGTTTTTCCCGGAACTGGCGTCGTAAATCAGACATCCAATTGGCGTCGAACAAGCCTTTCCCTTTTCTCTTTGTCGTCCTCTTGGGCTCTTTGGCATCGGCAGGGGCCATTAGCTCTTTTTCTTTTTTGCGTAATGACCTTAAAGCGCCGAGACGGCCAGGTTTACGTAGCCATTCGTTAAACCGCAAGTCCGCGTTGGTAACCGCGCGAGAATGCGCCTTGGAGGCATTGTTGTCAGGTTTTTTTGAAGGGTCTGGGAGAAGAGCAAGATAAAAGAGGAAGGCGAGTCCGTGAAGTACGTGAGATAAAGCAACGATCGAGATCTCGGCGGGCTTTTCAATTACCGTGCCTCCCTTTTTTTATTTTTTTCTCTCCCACCTCTCCCTTTTCTCTTTCTTCTGTCTCCCCTTTCAGGACAATGGAATGAAATCCCCCCTAAACACTCACTCGTTTCTTCCGCCTGCCCTTTCATTCATTTGAATTCATTCGAATAACGTAAAAGGCACTCTAGACTCGTACATGCACGTGACAGGTAATGCGGCACTCGCGGGCAAGGGTATGTTTAACTATAATTTATTATCATATCGTTTTCACTCGGCAACTTGCGTTCGCACACAAACTTTCCCTTCGGCATAGTCAAGTAATGACTTTAGTAATGTACTCCGAGAAAAACGTACTTGCCTCAATAACTATCCCATATTAGGCGCACATTACTAGATTTTATGCGGACAATTATATATTTTTTTTTAAATGCCTTTTTACGAAGATATTAAAAATTTTTTAGCAACAGGAAGTTGGTTTAAAAAAATGTTGTATCTTAAACAAGAATAGTGTCTAAGTGTCTATAGTCTGTCTACTGACATTGTTTAGAAGTTTAAAATTCCAGATTTTTAACAAATCATAAACGTAATTAAATCTTCATCATAAAGATATTATCTAAACTGAAATTGTAAACCTCAAGAGAGTCCACATTCTAATGTAGTTAAACTTAATTAAATACTAGTTAAAACATGTATTTACAGTTTTAATTGACGTTAGAGGTGCTTTTTATGCGAATTCAGGAGTTTGTACCCTTAATGTAAAAAATTAACGGATGATCTGCGAATATGAAGCTAGTGGAGTAGAAAAGTGAATTTAATAACGAATACTGATTCCGCTTTTACGACTGCAAAGGGGATCTAAAGAAAAGGGAAGGGAAAAGATTCGTGAAGAAACGATTATTATGAAATACGGAGGCGTAATTACGGGGCGGTCGGAACGTCGAGCATTTACGGCCGGCTCATTAAATTACGAACTAATTACCAGCGGCAAATTATTAAAAAGTTCAGTCGCTCGTAAAGCGAGCGCATCGTAAAATTACCCGAGCTTCCCTTGTATGGGGATACCGGACTTCAATGTTCCTTCTTCTATTCTATCCTTTTTATATAGTCGTATCTCCTTTTTAATTCGACACCATTCGTTCGCCAAAATCTGTATTTAATAGAAAAAAATTGATTATTATAGAGCACCGACATTTATCGACGTCTCAAACAATTAGAGGTTTATGTCCGTACTAAAACTTGATTTATTATAACACAGACGTGAACCATTGAAACTTGAAGATGATGATAAATATCAGTTAAAGAAATCTATAAATAATTGTTAATTCCTTTAAAATTCAACCCCTATTTTATATTTGGAGGAGTCCGCAACAAATTTAAGGATAATCAAAGAGTTTTTAAAAATATCAAATATTACTGAATGAGTTTGATATTAAAGGAAATTCGGATGAGGGGTGAATCCGTGGGATTGGAGCATGTCATGGGATCCAAACAGTCTGGGGTAGCAAGGGGATGAAATCAAAACCCCACCTCACACCCTCTAAGAACGTTTCAATTAGTAATTAAAACGTGCCGTAGCGCTTCGCGTGCTGTATATACCGCCACCCCTTAAAACCCTTTACCTACCACCCTTTCGTCCTCGACTCTGGCCTAGTATCCTTCCGACGCCATCTTGTAAATTAATTAATGCGTACCTAACGAGATCAGAGGTGTCGGTAAGGCAGAGGAATCGGAGTGCCTTTCTATATCCGCGGAGCGTGGTGTGATGCGAAGGGTTGGTGGTAACAGAGGATAGGGGTTAGATTGTAGAGGATTGGGGGCTGTAGGGGTTTGGGGTGGTAAAGAGGTAGGGGGTGAATTAGTCTGTTCTAGCCCCCCTGGGGTTGGAGGAGCAAGCTCGCAGGAGCTTTAAGCGGGTCGTCGGGCATTTAAAGGGGTGATAGACGGGAGTGGGGGTCGCGTCAGGCTTTGCGATCTCTCAACCCTTTCAACCCTTTCACCGACGCGTCACCCGCTATATACTGCTTACATAATGCAGCCACTCTAATTAAAATAAATTACACTCTATCGTCGAGCCACCATTTTTTTTTCTCTCGTTCCTTAACCTATCCCTGTGTACCTTCTATCCCTTCCGACTGTCCTAACCCCTACTCCTTTCATCACTTTTTTTCACAGCATTCTTTTCTCCTCCTCCTCCTCCTCCTCCTCCTCCTCCTCTCATTCATCGCACTCTCTCTTTCCTTTTCTCTTCTTTCTCAACTACACCCCTTCCTTTTCCACTTACCCCCTACCGAGCCATCGCCCGCGTTTTTTGCACCCGTTTATTTGCACTTTATTCGAGATTTAATTTACCGACCGTCGACGACGGCTTCGTCGCAGCACTGTGCGCACCTCTACTCGACTCGGTGATGGGATTAAAGGAGATAAAAAAAGAAAGAGAAGAGCAGAGGGTGAGGATGAACCGGGTGTGCAGAATACATAGACGGTCAATGCCAAATGGACTGCTGTAGGAAAATGGCTGAGATTGACTGAACTGACGTCTTTCTATAGGAGAAATATAATCGATAGTTGTATATATCGATGTTCCTTGTTGAGAGCACCTGCTGTGTCAAAGGAAAAGTATAGGAATCTTTTTTTTGAGAGGTAACTCTTGATCGGATTGATGTTGAAAGATCCTTTGTTATCTATTGACCGGAATTGGAGTTATTCTAACTTTTAATCTCAAACCTGTAAATATTCTAGGCGCTGACGTTGAAGAGAGACCAATCTTTCTCCAACGTCCGTGCTCATTTTATCCCTTATCCTCAGAAACACCTTCTAACATTTGAGTAGTCAACAAGGAAATTAATTACTGACCTACATAAAAGGCAGAATTCATTCTCTTCGTAACATTATTTTCGCTAGAGTGTTTTTGCGTTTTAACGAACTGAAAAGTAATCGCCTAAAAGAGCTAGAAAGTAATAACCCCCTTGAAAGGTCTTCTCCCGTAAACGAACCGTGTGGCGCCGAGCTAAAATTTTAAATCCGATTTCCTTCGGTTCTATTTTCCCTTGCCATTTGTTCCTTCTCCACCCATTTTTCTTTTCCCTGGAGTCTCGCTTCTTTCCGTTTTATGAATTCGTTATGAGTCGATGCCACCTCTCCAGAGTTGGGGGGATGAACATGCAGATGTGACTCTACACCCTCTAACGTCGATTTAATAAGGGGGAAATATTTCTCACTCGGGAACATCTTCTCGTGCAAATCTCCCCTGCAACTGAAGGATTTGGGATCTCCTCCACAATCCGCGACAAAATTCCGGGGGAAATCTTCCTTCTTTGACATCGTCTATCGATTGGAATGAGATCGAATCACGCAGAGGGAATAATGCGAATCGGCGGAAAGGACTGATAAATCCAGAAGGCAAAGTGATCGCATGGCTGGAATTTCATTTATTTCAGCGAGACGTTAATTAAAAATATGCAGAGAGCGGGAAAGCCGAAGAGAGCTTTTAAAGAATATGGAAATGGTCTTTGGAAAATATTTATGGTAACTTGTAGGTAGTAAATAATTTTGAAGAACGTTTAAATTACTGTGGGTACTTAGAACTTTTCTTAACAATTTAAATACCTAATCTAAAAAGCACTATAAAATTCTGAAACTTTACGTTCGAAAGCACTTTAACTATAGAGCTTTTAAAATGAAGAAAAGTCAGTTTATGACAGTTTAATTTCAAAGCAGTTGTTGACAAATTACAACCACTTTGCATGTTTTGAAAAATTCCAGTGTTTAAGAAAATTTCAGATTTAAGAGCCTGAGATCTTGTGGCTTAATTACAGCCAGTAAAAAGCGAGCAGTAATGATTGGAGCTATTAGTAATTTACGATTGCAGTGTAAAACTCCAGGAATTGTTCGAAGCAAGGAGGTCGAAGAATAACTATCTCGAAAGCGACGATTTATCGGAAAAGAAATAAGGCCCGTAATAACAGTAGGTTTATATCAGAACGAAATGGGCCAAGGCTGTGGTGTAATAAGGACAAACTCGAGATTACGAGGCTGTAATTCATCCACGCACATCTCGGGTGGATAATCCTGCAATTCGAGTACCACACGGCATGGCATCTCGTATGCGTGTGACGATACTGATATCTATATGATGTACCTGATCGAGTGGGTACTTGGAGGATAGGCTTGGCCATTAAGGCAGTCGAGAGAAGGAGATATGTGCCACAGACAGTAACATTATACAGCTTCGTGTCCGTGCAGACCCTTCCCATTAGCATTCATATTTCAATTTCATAGCCCTCAGGGCTGCACTTCGGGGCCAAGTGGGCTCTTCAAGCAGGAAAACAACGCCAACCCAAGAAGAGCAGAACGATTATTATGTAGCCAGATATGGACCTGTGAAAACCTATTACCACCTATCTTCACTCATGTAATAGAGGTCCGATTATTATCAGCCCTCAGTAATTGTGCACATTGAACCCCCGCTGATTATTGACCCAAAAGCCTTCAGTCTCAAATTGCACAAATTGGAGCCTGCAAAAAATTTCCAAATTGCACCTTTCTCTACTTTATTTTATCAGTGTAGTTTTTTCGAAAATTGCTTTGTTTCTGAAAACCCCTGAAAGCTTTTTATACAATTGAAATACAAAGTGAAACCATTCTTCTTTTACACATTTGATACGTTCCTGATTGTAAAACGAGTGAAGCTTCCCGGTAAAAAATATTAGAATTGAATTTCCACCGCGAACTTCGTATCTCTATTTTCCCTCAAAGTTATGTATATGTGTACACAAATTGTATACGTATACACAAATATGTGTATTGCTCTGATATAGCACTCTGAAAATCAAAAGAAAACTCGCCTATTCGTTTCAAAAAAACGCGGGAATTTTTATCAAAGCGGAAGCCTGGAGAAATATTTTTTTTTAATGATCACTTCAATATAGAGAGGATCGTATATCGATTCCGGCGATTCGTGGAGAGTATCGTGAAGCCGTAGAGAGCTGGTGTAAGCGCGTTAACATTTTTCAGGGAGCTTTTAATAAACGCAAAGCGGTCGGGCGCCGACGTTGCTTTATGTACCCTGATGCTTTTGATGACGAGCTTTTTACGCTCACGTTCAGCTTTCACGAAACGAGGGCTTTTATATTCACCTCCATCCCACTCTCTTGATGCTTTTGCCTGTAACCCCTCGATTTCCACCCAACCCAGGTAATTGCATACCGAGGATGAGGGTACCTATCTAATCTTTTTTACGAGGTGAAACTTTACGCGAACCTAGGTCGTTTAACGCCCTTTTCGAAGCTCGGTTAAAGAAATAGGGAGTGAGATTGAAAACTTTTGTTTTTATTGCAATTGCTTGAACCTTTACACTTGCGGCCTCTTCAATTTTATTAAGCAATTTGTGGAAAACGAAAAACAAATTTTGGCAAAAAGAACTTATTTAAACAGAGATTCCCTTTAAAGTATTTAAAAATCATTTCTCTTTCTGTTAAAACGTTTGATTAATCTAAAATTTTTGGCAGAATAAAGCCATATGACTCGAGCACGGACGTTGAAGAGAGTCACTGTGACACTCTCCATTGTTCGCGCTTGAGCGTACACTCCATATTCCTATTACAAGCTTATTGTTTAATTTTAATAAAAGTGGATCGCACTGATTGGATTTAATGATATTATTAATTCTGAATATTGTAATAAATCGCGGGTGATCAAAATCAAGTATAGACTAAAGCGGCCACTTGATTGAATGGGTTTTCGAGTGGAAATATATGGCGTTGATTCTCAGGTGGAGTAACCCTGAGAATGAGGGGAACCTAAGCATTCAATATTCCCTCGTCGAAAAGCGCACGTAGTACACAACGTATACGTGAGAGCTCTCGAGCAGCACTTATAAGCCGACATCATTATCCCGCGAACTCCGGATTTCACCTCTATATATTCTCCGCTAATCCCCGCGTTATCTCTCCCTCTCGCTTGTTTTCTCCCTTTGTACCATCAGAGTAGTCTATGGATGTGAAACCATCCCCGAATCTGTGCGAAACCGTTCAGCGCTCAAGGGAATGACGTTTGTCATTCTGCCAAAAGGAGGAAGGGCACAAGGGTATGTCCGAAATTGAATATTAGCCTTCAAGATCCTGAACAGATCCTCGGCAATTCCGCCCTTTGACAGGAGGTCTAACTTTGAAATTCCCTCCAAATACTCTCATTCATGTCCACAAATTCTTCCTGAATTTCAATTTTAAAGCTTGAGTTCTCAAGCTTTTCAAATTTGATGTGTTTGGAACCACACAGGTGCCAAATTTGTACTCACATGCCTCTCCTCTGCGGAATTTAGACCTGCAACAAAAAAGAGATTTTAGTTTAGGATGAGCTTTGAGATAATTATTAGAATAAAAAAAGAGTTGTTTTCAATCTCCTCATTCTATTCAAAAAGTTTTATGTAGTAAATATGTTTCTGCTGTGTAGTGGTAGACAACCTCGTTAAGATTTAATTTAATATGTCCAAGGGAGAAAGAGATGAGAGTAATACGACGCGATACTGGACGAAAGGAAGAGAATTTTCCTCAAATACCCAGGAAAGGAGTCCGAACTCTCGAGGATTTCTGAAAGAGGGTAGAGTTGAAGTAGAAGTAGGATGAGGAAACGGAAAGGGAAGAGTAAACCGAGGACACCATTATGGGGTGAAGGGATCTTCAACAGAGGCTTTGTCCTCTCGGAGCAGAGTTCATAGTTTGCCCTGGCTCGATTGCCCCAAACACCATCCCCTCGTGTCAGGTACACTTTGTCTCGTAAGAAATATCTTAACGATATCTTCGCCTCAATGGCACATAGTATGTTCGAGATAGGTATATCTGTCCCTGTATATATCCATATCTATTCCACCTTCTTAGAGGGTCGAAAAAAGTACTTAATATAAAAAAAAAATCATACTCAATGTGGTAACAAGATTGTTAAATTGCAAGAATCTGAACTGACACTCCTGAAAAATATCTTCGTAAAAATAAAATCCGACTTCAATAAATTTTTGGGAATCATGCTCCTCGGACATTTTTACGATCGAAAAAGAAAACTGAGAACTGGTAACAGGATCAAGATGAATTAGACAGAGAAAAAGTTGTAGACTTATCGAGTAGACAGATTGTAGTTATCCTCATCGTAACACGAGTGTTTTATGTGCAGAGATACCGAGCTTTCGAGTATTCGGATGTACACACCAGCTACGTTTATATCTAGATATTTATCCTATAACTGGAATTATGAACTCGAGTTATGGAAGCTTGTTTCCCATGGAAGGGTCGTAGGAAGAATTTTCTCATATTTCTCGATTATTACAAACACGGAGGTCTTGTATATGAGAGGCAGAAAAGCTGGAAAAAAGAATTGAGGGAAGCTTGGAAGCACTATTCTCAACTCCTAACTCGCTAATGTTCGTCAACCCCCTAAAGCTCATCGAAGTTACCCTGAGCATTTCAACCCCCAGCTCGTAAACAGACATGGAAGAGCGCGCATAATTTTCTACTAAAACGCAAAGAGGTCGTTTCGTTCGAAGAAGAACGAAGGAGGGTGAGTGGTACTACTAGCTATTATTTTGGGATATCAACTATCTATTCAGGGGATTGAAATAAAGCTTGGTTCACTACTCGGCGAACATCGCGTCGATACCGCCTTAATCGAGCTCGCCCCAGTCCATTAATCAATTACTACAAGATGGGGGCGCTTCCAGAGAAAAAGAACGCAACAGCGGATAATGAAATTAAGGATAGATGCAGGGAAAGATAAAATTTACCGATAAATTGACCATAAACTTTATACGTGTTTCTGGTAGAGTGATTACTTCCGGACTTCGAACGAAAGTGTTGTGAAATTTCACTTGATAAATTTTCAATAATTGAATTACAAATTCTTTAAACGATCTGGGAGAATTTAAACATCAGAAAATTGAGATCTTCTCTTGAATTCCAGAGTGCTTTAATTTGTCTTCGGTAATAAGATCGCGGGAGATGAGTTGAATCAGAAACTGGAATTGAATTGACCTGCTATTTGAAATCCGTGGTCTGAAGGAGACGCTGACATTTTCATTATCCAGCTTGTCGATAGCACCGTGAAATGAGAAATAACAGAGAGACTGCCTCGAGTTATATGCGTAGAATAATGTAATTAGGAAACAGAAGTGGTAGACTTCTTAGTAAAGGGCGCTTGGCAAGCATTGGCGCCCACTTAAATAAATTCTTCAGCAATTTTTTTTTTTATTAAGTAACTTCACTTATAGAAATTTTCTTCCCTTTCAATTTTCACAAAATAATTGAATACGGGAGTTTCATCTTCATTAGGGTTATAAACTTTTGTCGCATCAATCATCGGATTCTGCTGCATGAGAGATGATGAAATAAAAATAGCATTGCAACTACACAGTACACACAATATTTCAAAAATTCTTTCACATCTTGGAGACTTACATTATAATGATTTATGACGCGTGACGCTAGAATGTTGAAAAATGAAGATTTTATACCTCTTTGAAAGAGGAAATGCCGGCGCCTATGGCGAAGTAGAACAGAAGGTGGTAGAAAAGGAAGAGGAAGTGGGAGACGGAGGATTTCAGAAGGGGTGTGAGTATGGAAAGGGGTTCAGGGGATGGAGAGTGGAGTGTTGGGAGCACTCTCGTGCTGAGAGGAGATTCGGAGTGCTCTTGTGAGAAAGAGAGCCAGAAATTTGCGAGAGTTAAAGCGAGAGAGAGATAACCTACGTCAAGCTGCCGTGACTTTGTCAGCGTTCCGCTGTGTACAAGTGTGAACGTTCTTACTCGTATTGTAGCAAGAAAACGAGGATGTAACTAGAGAGACCAGCGAAATCGAGGTCGTACACAGTGAGCCCGACAAGTACGCTTACAAGGGAAGTGTTTCAATTCGTGCACTTACAGTAGCGTATCGAGTCAGACCCCAAACATTGGCGTACTCTTTTCTTTTTCAAACTTGCAGTTTTATGAGACAACTTTTTGAACATAACAAGTTTCTGAGTTTCTCGATCATCTGTTCTATCGTCGGTGTAAACACGACCATATGGACATGATTAAATGATAAGTTTCTTTGTTCAAGGTCAATAGTTTAAGCAACTACGTCCAACGATGCTAACGTCCGATTAGAAAGGTTCCGAGTGAGATGATGGATAATTACGAGATAAGGGTGATAATACAGCTGTAAGGCAGGGTCCATCCCCTCGTTCTTTCCGAGAGAAGTTTAGCGAGATAAGATAAGGAATGCTTGTATCACGAAAGCGGAAATACCGATTACACGCTCGCATATCAAGGTGCCAGCGGTTTAGAATGAAGACGCAGAGTAAACGTTCTACGAAAGTAAAACAGTCTTCGAAGCATTCTTTGTATCTTGAAGAGATATAAAGAATCACTGGAACGTGCAGATGTTGCAGAAAATTGTACGAAAGTTGAAGTACAAGTGGCATTTCTTTTTCTTTTCCATCTACTCGAAACAAAATGTTCAGACAGCATAGCGTCAGCGAAGATTGGCTCGTGTGAAGAAATGACGTTCTTTTGTCAACACGATATCAACACAAGATAAACTGTGAGAAAATTGATGCGAAACATAACGATTTGGAAAAATAATTCAAAAGGAAAAGGAACAAGTAGAGGGCTATGAAAGAAAATAATTCAATGTAATATTTTTTCCTGTGCCTCTATGTTGGAGTTAAAATGCGGAAATTTAATTTACCTCCATTTGCTTTGATGTCATCGGATTGTCCTCGATGCAAATCTGGCTTTGGCATTATTGCTAACGAGTGAGCGGAATTCCCACCAGGATTCGCTCCTGCAGGAATTCCAAGGCCAAGGAGTGCTGCTGATGCAGAAGTAGGTACGGGAAGTCCAGGCCCAGGTCCAATGCCTGGAAGACCTGCGAGACCTGGATGTGGCATTGCAGCTGTGGGGGGCATCTGTTGAGCGAATATCCTTGGCACTTCCGGCCTTTGTTGCTGCAAAAGAAATGTTCAAATTAGTTTCAATTTATTCGGCAATTGAAAGGTATACAAAGCATACATAATATAGAATATAATAGTATGTATCAAGGGCGGAAAGAAGACTTTTTGTTTATATGCCCATTTTTGGTTCCAATAACTTGATTGAGATTATGTATGAAGTAATTCTTTTCAGTTATCATTTGTGTCATCAGCTGATAGATGATTGACTGAAATCCTCAACTTTACGACTGCTCTAAACGCACGAAAAGGCCAACTTTCAAGAGGTAGAGCAAAAACAACTTTCCTACTTTTTAAACAAAACTGCAATGAAAAGGTTTGAGGACCAGACCATGTTCGCCATATTCACAAAAAAATTCATCTCCGCGATGATTTGTTCACGAGGATTTTTTCAATGGCGAAAAACAAAAGTGACAAACGCGAACGAGGGAAACAAAAGAATATGTATCAAAGTAATTCAATAACAGCGAGCCAGAGACCCTGGCAGTAATCCAGACAGGTCTGGCGACTGTTGTCGTATGCACGAGCGCAAAGGATTCGTTAGAAGAGTCTGTTTGTGGAACGTGCCTCGGCAAGCCGCGGATAAATAAATAAATTCGCATGTTGCTCTGAAAAGTAGATTTCTCGGTACGACTAACTCGAATGCTGCTGACTGCTGCCGTGCGTGGGTGGTCGAATAAATAATTTTGTTTGCTGGGAAAAGAGAATGCATCCAGAATATATACGGCGGGGATATGCGATGAACACAAAAAAAAACCAATAATTGCCGATGCGAAATAGTGCTAAAAACGTAAAAAGCAATTTAGGCAAATTGATACAAAAACAGGAAGTAGATCGACAGAGAAAATAACTCCTTTTTTGCGTTTCAGGGGTGCAATTATTTTCTGAATAATTATCTTAAGTTCAGAAACCTAAACAGTTTTCAAAAAATAAGACAGTAAATTCTGCAGCGTTGAAATTAAGGGATGTATAAACACCTATTAGTGCTCGCTTGTGTGTAAGTATGCAAGATTGTGAGTATCGGTGTTCAGTGGCGTGTATTGTACGCCCAGGAAACAGGCGTATAAGTGTTGGATGTACAGTCAGCCGCTCGACGCGGGGTTATTATATCGTTAAGCCATTTAATTATCTCGGCAAACTACTCCCCGGAATATTCGCCTCCTCCTGCTCGCCTATCCTCTTACTCTATCTTGTTCACAGTATATCTCTCTCATTTTCTCTCCTACTCTTGCCTGTGTTCTCACTCACACCCACGCCGTTTGGCTTGGCCTGCCTAACGAGTATACACGTACGATCTCGCCTCAACCGACACGCTCCCCGAACCGTTAAAACACAGTTGAGCCAGTTTACGATTTGTCTGGCAGCGGACTGCCTGCACAATTTCCCTTAGGTACAACCCCTACCCCTAACATCGGTTATACCATTACGCCGAAACGCTCGGTTTTAGTTCAGAGCCGCGCATTCGTGTCGAGTTTATTACCTCCTCTTTGCTTCCGCCCGGGAACTCGAAAGCCTTATGCTCAGTAATAATTATCGACTTCGCGATTCCGTAACAGTCTTCATCTTTGTTGTCAAAAGTCGTTTCCCCGCGTAATTGGACTACGTCACGCGCTAATGCGAGAACTTGGAATGAATCCTCCCGAGAACGATGCTATCTTCCTGGTAAAGCTTTAATTTCCCTTTCATAACCAAAGATATTCATACAACCATTTCATACTCAGAACTTAATTAATTTTACGCTTCCTAGTTCAAATACTGGATTCTGATGGCGCCAAATGATCTTTTGGTTATTTTGGTGACTCGAGAAAGCAATATATGTATATTGTTGTCCATGGTTAAATTTAAAAACAACAGTTGGTATAGAAACAAAACAAAAAAAAAACTGCGCATTCCTATCAGAGAGTAAAGCAATTTCAATGATTCGACAAAATCGGAAATCCGTAGGGCTGAAACTTTGCGGGAAATGCTAGAGTTTCCACTCTACATAATAATCGAGATCCTGTGCTGTAGAAGAAGGGAAGGAGGGTCCATCGAGGAGCAGCCCGCAAAGTCAGTTCCGGAAAGAGATCGTCGCTTGTAAGCCTCGACACCTGCGACTTCTTGCCAGGTCCCTTCTCAGCAGTTTCAGTTCGGTTACCGTTTGCTGACTCGACCAAGATTGCGAAGAACGTAGACTGAATTCAAGTGGAAAGCTTTCAGATTTCGGATATTGGTCGCTCGACAAGGCCAACCTCTTGGAATAAATTAAACCCATTATTTTCACCCCCGATTCAGTCGACCCTTTTCTGCTTTTCAAAGTTGGTATTCATTCTAGTGAAAATTGTTCAATACTTTTAAAGAACTTTCTTAGATTATCCGAACCTCAGATTATCAATTTGAATTTTTAATTGATCTTTAGTACTCTGAATAATACTTGACATACATTTAAATTCGATAACGATAATTACTTGGAAAGATAACGGCAGAAAATTGTACTGGCCTTCAATGTTTATTGCATTGATAGGGATATCGCGACAGTATCGTATCGCTAAAACTAATTAGCGGAACCATGAAGGTTACTTAGCAGCAAGGTAATGAAATAAATTATCACATTGTTAGATAAAAAAAATTTGTTCTGAACTAATTGTAAGTAAATTCTTTTTCCGGATATTTATTAATAAGATATCAAAAGAACATAATGTGAGTCATCCATGTTCAAGACATTATCGGGACAAGTAATTTTCTTTTGAATGAGCGGTTTAAAGGCCTGGAGATATTTGAGATTCCATTCGACAGGAACCCTGCCAATAAAGCTTATACAATCTGGGCACAAAGAGATGACAATAAAAGATGTCTCTATGGCAGCGGGAAATTGCAGTTCTATTGCTTGTAAAAACCGAGCGTATCGTCGTTTCATATAACTTCCTCTCTAGCAAGTAAAAGAATCCTCCTCATCTGACAGCGATTCTGATTGAGCAGAAAGTGACTCGCTTGGAAATCTCATGCTGGAATAAATTTCACTTATTCGCTGGATAAGAATAGACATGTCTTCGAGGTATCTAGGATTCGCAGTGGGAGAACTCTCCAAAGGGGTAGTAAATTCTGAAGAACCGATCGAGTAAGGATTGGGAGAGAGGATACGTAAAAAAAAAGGACAAAAGGAAAATAGTAAATAGAAAATAGAGAAAGAACAGAACAGAAGAGAAATGAGAGGGAAAAGAAAAAAGGAAGGAGAGATCGGTGATAACATCTCTTTGAACCATATATATATATTGAGCAGAAAGTGACTCGCTTGGAAATC
>CAJFCO010018415.1:303098-315869 GCA_904066015.1 Synergus gifuensis | reverse complement strand
GTCCGCTTTCGGATTCCTCAGGCGTGCATCGACTTCCTCCACCTCAGGCTCAGCACGAACAGTGGTTCTCATCTGTCTGAGCGGTTTGGATAATAAAATTCACCTACGCAAAAACTAATGAAAATAAACAACGAGCATAAGACATAAAAAAAGAAGGAAAGAACTGGTGTTTATCAACTACAGCTCTATAAATAGAAGATTTCTAAGTTCAATCATTAAACCTAAGGATTGGCTCAATGTTTAGTTATTTTATGACACTAATAAAAAGTTGAGATAAACTCTTGCTGACGGTTTAATTTGAATATAAAGAGGTATGACGAATCAAGTCGCATTAGCTTTTTTTCGGTCTGGTCCAAAGATCATTTATGAGGCAATAGTAATTACTTACCCCGATAATGGCATTGAGTTCTGACACAGTGACTTGTTTGGCTCTTTCGACAGCCGTGGCCACTTGTTGTTGATGCTCTTGTGAGAGAAACGGAATAATCTGAACAATAATTGCGTTCAATCTTTTCGCAATTTCAGTCTGCAACAAAATAAACAAGATACAAATTAATTAAACATACAAGTATACGGAAAAAAATTTAGTACGTAGATTCGAGAACGCTGTAAAAATTCTCACAATCGTAATTACTCTGAAGGGATTTTTGTACAATTATTAGCTTATCGTATACAACTGTAGCAAGTAAATTGCAATCAGACGCATTTGTCTTCCTCCCGACCTTTGTACTCGATAACAATTTCTTGCTCCAATAAGGCTTTCTAATTAACTGTCTTCTGTTATCTTCTGCTAAAAAATAGTAATCACTTTAGTCGTTTTCTGTTTTTTTCTTCTTTCTACAGTTGTTTGTGCGATACAAGATTTTGGGGAAGTCATTAGTTATCCACAAGCTAGCTACTCGATCCTCCAACAAGTCAACTTACCTGAATAGTAACTATCGTTAATGTATTGGTGCGCACGCGTCAACTCAGTGTAATTAATTTGAACCGTGGTAGTACGAGACTTGCGATACCGAGTACTTGAAGCGTAATCCTCCATTTCAACGAGCAGTTTAATGCGCGTGGAGAGACAGATACTGGTCTTTCAACACACATAAACTAATTGCATACATTTACCACTCATGAAATCCTGTGTAATCAGTGACTTCCGCTATTTCCTGACCAATCCTCATAGCTTTGTAAACTGATGCAAACAACTAAACGTGTACACCAATTATTATATGCAAAACCAAATATTAAATTTATTATAATATTTTTATTAATACATTTTGAAAGGACCTAACGACCTATCAGATTCTCTTCGAGTGACGCCGCAGTAATTTCCTTCGATGTTAATTTACTCTCTCGAAGTACAGTACGGTTCTGTTAGCCACCGAAGAACGAGATGAGTGCAGGTGCAGCATCGGATCGTATCAGGGGTGTTTACGACGCTCGAGAAGCGCCACAGGCAGAAGAGACTGACGGGAATTAAATTAGATCCTCGCGGGAAATCGGGGATGCCAATGGCGCAGCCAAGTCATCACGTTTCAATCTTCAGTCTGCCATTGGCGGATGTCTCAAGGGTTGCGGTAAATCACAAAAATTCAAGTTTACATCATATCACTTGGCCCAATTAAAATGCCGATATTTCCAAAAAACGAAAGCCAATCTTTGACTGCGAAATTGGACCAAACCTGGATCGTGTGTAATTTTTATAAAAATTCTTAATTATAATTTCAAAACTTAGTGTTTCTAGATTATATTCACGGAAAAAAAAGTGTGGCTATGGCAGGGAAGTTTTTCCTTATGATAGCTAAACATATAGCTGGAAACGAACGAGGGAATATAGGAATATCCTTATGCCAGCCAAAGTGAATATCTTTGACAACTTTAACTGTTCTGGCGAATAATTTTAAAATTGACAAATATCACTAATAAACGTGGACAACAAAAACGCCGTCATTTTAACATATTTTATCACATCAATTCGCAGGCATTTGTAATATAGCTATTACAAAGAAAGTCAAATTCACGACACCTGACAAATAAGTGGCTGCTGAGGGCATATATATTCCTATTTCAACTAAATCGTTTATTTAATTCTACAATATTGAAAGAATACCTAGTTTCTTGAAATTAATCATTTCTCTACCTTAGCAATTTTATTAAAAGTGCTGATTTACCTAAATAGTTCATATAGTACAAATAAATTCTTCGTTTACTCTAGGTATATCAATTATTTAAATTAGGGTTAATGTTCATTCCCTCGTTCGCCTGGTATTAATTTTTTTCCGTGTTGATATTATTTATTGGGAACAATTATGTGTTCGATGATGGATAGGAGTAAGGATTTAATTACTCTGCAATGTGTGTTCATTCCGATTTTTATACGGGAATATTAATTCGCAGAAGATTAACCGAGCTCAACGGAAGATAAAGTGGCAAAGGTAATTCGTACTGTAAGTACGAATAGAGTCATACGTATGTATTTAGAAGTGTGACTAGGTGTGGAGGAGCGCGAATGTAAATAAACGCGCACAGGTCGTGGCATCGCATAAGTTGTCGCTGTAAATGCGGCTCCCTTTCCTACCGCGTTCCCTTTCACTGCCGTTTAAACGAGTGGTAGATGCTAATTGAAATATCGCGGCCACTGAAATTCTTGGCAAGTTTCCCTTTCGAGTCACAAGCGCACTACGTACACGAAACGAGGAGAGAGGAAGCGAAGGAAGAGAAGCAAAGGAAGAGGGAAAAAGAGAGCCTTGTAAAGAGAAAGACAGATAGGGAGAGAAGATGGAAGTGGGAAAAAGAGCTAGATTAAAGTGGAAGTGAGAGGATTCAGGAAAGCGAAAGAGAAGGAGCAGGGAGTTGTTGTTTTAATTACCCGTCGCCCTCCGAGTGGCAGTCATTAAGCCACTAATTATAACGTACGCGAAAATGAGTTGAACCATCCGCGTAAGAGGGAGAAAGACGAAAGTAGCGGTACCACCGTAAAGAGCGAGACCAACACAGAAGAAGGATGGAAGCTGGGAAATTGTAGTAAAAGGTGGCTCGAGGGTGGAAAAGAGTAGAGAAACCAGGAGATGGGGAGCCGCTGCAGACGTAATTGCGTTGCCGAGAAGTTTTCCTCGGGTGAGAGGTAACCAAGAAAATAATGAATGGGGTAGGTGCGGCACTGCCTCTGAGTGAACTGAGGGCGTAGAGGGAACTGAGGGTGGCCTTTCAGGGCCGTACCGTCGTTTCTCGCTAATTCAAACTTTTTAAGAAAATAAACGTTGACTGTGAAACGCTTCCACAGCAAAGTACACGCATTACGACACTCCCATTATAAACTTTCGAGAACAAAAATATTTTATTTATTCCCACAACATCTTAACATCCTACTGCAGTTTACTGCTGATTTTTTTCCTCCGAGCTTTCTTCTGCAAGTCTAGAGCGCCAAAAAATTCTTTTTGCAAGATTTTGACTATGATTGAAATATATTTTATGTGTTATTTAAATATATGTATATTTGCAAATGAAGGGAAAGATTAGAATATGTGTAATTTGTAAAATTCCTTGTAATTTTAACAAATTATACAAAGGAGTAAGAGAGTCTATTGGTGTTGGGTGTATCTAAAGGGAGGAGGATGAGATGCAGTGGTATGAAAATGCAAAACGACGAAGTACGACGATAAAATTCTTCGCCTGTAAAACGTTGACGTGAATCGAATGCTTTCGTCGTCTTCTCCGTCTATGTTGTACGCCCATACCACAAAACTCCCTTCGATACTCCGATAATCCGATACCCCGAGGTATACCTTGAATCCCGCCGCTCGTATACGATTCATTCTCCACCCTCCACCCTTCACCCAATCGCTCGTCTCGAGTGTGGAAAGTCAGGACCGTAAAGTGCGGGTGCCGCGAAATTGAGACGACCCCGCCTTTTTCAACTCGTACTCTCGTCTTTCACTTCCAATGATCTACGTCGTAGCGATTTTATACTACCTCCTTTTAACGCCTCTCGACAGAGATATCAAATTTTGGTGCACTACAGTGGGCGATAATTTCAGCTTTTTCGAATAATATACAATATTTCAAATATGAAAAATACAGTAAAAATAAAGTATATTTCATATTAATAGTCTATTGTATATAAATCATAAGTATCAGGAAGAAAAGATACCTCATCAAAATCGAAATTTTACCCCGGAAGAATATTTCATTACCCAAAAAATGTGCAATGGACCACTCGAAATAACTCAGGGGGAGTGGATTTACGACTCCTGCGATATGAACGGACTGTCACGCCGAAAATTGCTCGTATAAATATTAGAACTCGCTATTGTCATTCGGTTAATTTTCCGCGATCGCTAGACCAACGCCGGCGGGTCGGTCGCGAATGACGATAGAGTTTTATGTGTATTGAGCTTTCAATGGAAGGTCCATTGTATAACCATCGAGCACAAGTGCATACGTGTCTCGCTTCCGTCCCTTCTGTCGGGCAATATCTGTTGCAATGATAATTGAAAACTACTGACTCGTTTGCAATACCGTGTCAGAACTTAATTTAGCTGCCCAGGTGAAAATCGATATGGCAGATACTGGCCTGCCATACGCCAATAATAGATATGAACAATGGAAATCACCGGGCTCTGTTATTTCAATGGTCCGAATTTGATTTCCTAAAAACGTGTCAGAGGCAAAAAAAAAGGTATTGCATTGTTGAGCAATGAATTGAAAGTCATAATGCAGAGTTTGAATCAAGTACATACTTCCAGTGTTCGTATTTGTCTGAAAATTATGTCAGAGCTGCGAAAACATGCAGAAAACTTTTCCAGGAATGTTGGTCAACTATTGGAATGCCAAACACGATATGGTTAGCCCATGTTATCAACTTTTCTCGGCTTTATCTGAGTATGACTGATGACTTTTACATTGTGTGGGTCATTATCTCCTCTGCCAATTCAACAAGGACGTAATCTCATTGAGAGATTTGGAGTGCTGAGGATGTTCAACAATGGGAGGACTGGCCAGTGCTCTGGAAGATTGAAGGATAAACACGTAGCAATCAATTCGAATCCATTGGAGCTGCGCCCTGAAGTAGAAAGGATAAGACTGGAGTATTCTCCGTTTAGAGGGAGCGAGTGCTATAAGTACAGCCATCATTACCGCCAACGCCATCGGCAGTACCACTACCAGCGAGTACAATTGCCAGTACGAGAGCGTGCACGAGCGAGGGAGCGAAAGTGAAGTGGGTTTGGGACATGGAGGAGCAGGGTACTGGCAGAGGAGTCCTAAGTGGTCCTCGTTTCCACTGGTGGGGAGGGACGCGAGGGGCGAGAGCGTGGAGGATCTGACAGACGGCGAAAGATCGGGATGTTTGGATGTTTGAACTTCGAAGTGCTGCGTCAGCACTTGAGCCTCTCTTCCAAGTCTCTCTTCAGTCTCCCTCTTCGAAACGGCCCTATCTGCCGATAATATAATACTCTCGCACTAGACGACCAAGTCGCGGCTAAGTGGTGTGTATACCATATCGCTTATTATTCGCAAGCACAAGGAAAAAAAAACAAATATGACTGCGTCTCGAAAGCCTTTCAAGTACCAAGTAATCTCAGACCGCAGCTCTCAGTGTCGAAACTGTTCAACTGTGTCTGGCTTGATGCGAAGCAGAAAAGGAATTTGAAACGATAAAGGGAGTAACCCGATCCAAGTCGAATTCGGCTAAAGGAAGCTAGCTTGCCTCAGATAATTATGAAACAGGTTACCACTCGAGTGGAAAAAGGGTTTGCCAAAGCGCTATTACTGCTGGAAATTAGAGAAGCTTGGAAGGGAAAATGATGCACACTGAAAGATAAGCCAAACCATCTCCCTAAGTTAAAAAAAAACATTTCTTCAGTTCGTAAACAGATCATTTAATCTATGTGATTAGAGTAACCGTTTTATTCACAGGACTGGTGCAAGTCATAGTATAAATTAGAGTTCTGGTGTGTCAACTTCAAGAGCGCGCTGCACGCTGCAATTAACGATGAGATAATAGAGATCAGTTTCGCCTCAGGGGGAAGAGCCTTCCGAGAGAGTTAATTACCCTCGAATCCTTAATTGGCCTCCCACTTTGCTCGTACTAACCCTCTCTCACGAATCCAGGAGGTGCCTGAAACTCGTAAACCCCTAAGCTCGATGATCGATTAGCACGTCACTGGGTTACGGGAAGGCGAATTAGGGGCACTCAGGATATTAGATGCTCAAGGAAGCCAACCAACTACAACGACGACAAGTCGCGCAACCCACCACCGGAAACCAATAAAATGGCGTCACGCGTTTAGCTAGATGCTCATCGTAAAAGGTCGGTTCTCCAATGAACTACTTAAAGCTTCCGACTTCAAATTTAATATCTCCAATGAAGAACATTTAGCTTTCGCTACTAGTGATGCCTTTTAGATGAACCTAAAGGATTTCCATTTGAAAAACTTGGATCTTAGAGTACTCGCGAAAAAGAAACTGGAGATGACGATGATTAATAACGATAGGAGCTCAATAAACTGGCACATAAAGTGAATGAAGTCAAAGTGTCGTCATTAAATCTTTGTTTAAATACGCCATTAACTCTAGCAGTTTTTTCCCTAATGGAATCCAAGGATGATTTACTACCCATATACTGATGATAGGTAAACGATTTCCAAAGATATAAATCAAAGTCGCGCAGCAAATTGCTTAGCCAATTTGAGGAGCTCCTATCTGTAAAGATTGATAAGGCCCTTCTTTACATGCGACTCGGGATGTACAAAGCTGGGGCGAACGGGAAGTGGAGATCATTCGAAAGTCGACACTCACACAAGCGGGGTTGGCTTGGCCGCGGTCTGACCGCAGGCGAGTGGCTAGACTGAGCGGCAGAGGGAGCAAGAGGGCAGAGTCTGGTCAAGTTCGTGATCCCCTACCCTCGTGCATGCAAATACAGCCTCGTGTCAGGAGTATGCCGTAGGTGTGTATCGACTTGTGTATACATACAGGAGTGTGCGGTCTACTGCTGCTCGGGCCAGTGGCCACTCTTTGGTCGAGGCGATGCGAGGCCAGCATTGACCACTAAGCCCACCTGATATATCCACCCTCCGCAATCTCCTTCCCTCCCACTTCACAAACCATCCTCTGCTTCGCCATGCTCCATCCACAAGCCCTTTCCTTTACACCACGCGCCCGTAGTCGGCTTTGAACCGCAAGCCACAACGGGCTACTGCCTTGATTAAACGCGCCATAGACCGCCATTATCGCTGATTGCGCTAAACATTAACGGACCTGCTCCTTCCAAGTCTCTCCTAGCACTTTCGAGTCCTATACACACGCGCCACCTGCCTGCAAGGAATCCCGATTACCCCAAGCTAATAGTCTCCCAAGTTTCCTTTTGATCTGCTAACTTCCAGATCCTCCACTGCTTCCCTTTTGATAGGATCAATAGTGACCACTTTGTGGCAGACAAAACAGGAATATCCAAGATTCATTTCGCTCCAAAACTGAGAGGTGTGAGTTCCAGTCTCGGGTCAGAATTGTTTGAACATATAGTCAACGCTCGTACAGTTGGGACAACCAAAGCCGTAAATGATACGAGGAATAATAGCATCATTTAAATATTAACGCGCGGATTATAGTTGACAGAGTATGAGCTGAGAATGGATACTCCTGTTGTATGAAACTGAATACTGATTACTACTGTTCACTTCTTTAATGCTGATGCTTGATTTTCGATCTGAATATCAGATAATTGTGTACATGTATCCGAGTGTCAAATAGTTTCACGGTAATTGTAATTGTTTCAAGGATGTTGTAATTCAGAAATTGGACTTCTACAAAATATCTCTATGTACTTGAAGTATTTCTGCTACTCTTTCCTTCATCAATGATCATTCAAATTTCAAATCAAATTCAAATCATCGCAACATGCTCAAACGAAATAGAAGCACTTTCTTTGATTGACTGATTAAATTAATACAGTTACCTGTGGTGGAGTAGAGTACAGTAAAGCGGAGTGATTTGTGTAGGTAAGTGCCATTAATTGCTGGCTAAATGCGTGTCGTGAGCCAGTCCCCTAGGTATACCAACATGTGCATTCCTAGTTCCATGCCCAGATAAAGCGTCGCACCCAGTGACCGAGTATCTTCATTATAACCGTCGACCTCGGAGCAGTGAGGCTTTTGTTTGCCACCCTGGAAAATAGTGTTCGCTGTGCCAAGAGAATGGCATAAAATGGCCGGTATACACAAAAGCTCTCGGCGAACTGTGGTTCGGGTCCCATTTACGTAATGTACGCGCGACATAATTAACGAAGGCGTTCAGACCGCACTGTATAACAAGGCGGAAACGAGAGATCCCTTGGGCTCGAGACGAAGCTTTCCACAAAACACAAATTAGTGTCGGCCCCTTCGAGATCTCGCGCGGCACCCTCGTTAAGGCGTTGACATTCTCGACGCTTTCAGCCGTTCTCCCCGACGACGTTTATGCGATGAGAATGCGTTCGGTACAACCACACACATAAATATATACATATACATATATATATATATATATACTTAATTTATACCTTCTGCTTACCCGGATTGTTTGCATCGTTCACCCCCTACAGACGGAATCATTGTTCTACCCTTATAGCCAACTTCCTTCTGTACGTCTTCATAATTCCGTGATTCTCAATTCTATTGTTGTTGACTGGAATCATGACTAAATGAAAAAAGGATGATGCGGAAATTCTGAGAAGAGCATAAATAATCAAGTCCTTAGTGTAGATAAAACTTGCGGGTGTATTATCAGTATTAAGAGTAAGAGAATTCTGTAAATATCTCTCACTCAAACTGATTTCAGTTTGAGGAAAAGTCAATACAATGGTGCTGCTGTAAACTAACACTAAAGCCAATTTCAGTAGGATATTGAATCCTTGTGGCGTTAGCTACGGAAATTTGCCCACAGCTCCGTTTCGTATTCCACAGGCAAGCAGTCTGTGTCTACGATCAAAGGTGGTTTAGATTGGTCGTTGCAATGCAGGAAGTTGATGGTAGAATAAGGACTATTTGCGGTTTAGGGCTACACATCAAATCCAAATTTCCTGTGCATAACTTCCTCAGCTATCATTTTGCTCCAATCAAATTTACAGCATCATATCTTGACATTGTTATAGCATTTGGAAGTAGATTGAATGCGTAGTTGGTAGTTTAGGATAATAACCTATTTGTAGAGTCTCTTTAAAAAATATTTTTAATTTATGACAATACCGCATGTTCTGATTGATTTACAACGCGTCATTTAAGACGACAAGCCAAGATAAAAGGTAAAGATCCTAAATAGCTCTTTAGTCGTTCTAAGGAGGCGAAAATTGTTAGGTTTCTTTATGTGCAAACTATTTAAGGACAATTTGTATGCAGCTACCTGTAGAATTTATCAGATAGTGGAACGACCGACCCTTGGTCGCAGTAAATTTTCCTGATTGTCGGCGCTATATGTATAGCTTCGTAATTATGTTCATATGACTATCAGCATTTGTTTTGTTGAGTCATGATGTCCTACCGCAGAGCTACAACTACCACAAAGCTCGTCATAAAGTCTCTCTCTATGATTTTCATGAATCATGAACAGCACCGGTAAAATCGTCCAATCACCACATTCAATGGACCTTTTTTTAATAACCTGTATGGAAAATGTTAAAGCTTTTAAGATTCAACTTTTCATTCGATCAAAAGAGATCATTAATAGAAAGTTTCAACATCACCAATCCTAGATACACTGAACGGTTTCTATGCAGTAATATATAGAATCAGATGGAGGCAGTGGAGCATTGAGGACTTTACAAAATTCAGTATAATCGCAAGAGAAATAGCGTAAGCAACTCGAGTAATCGTCTCGGGTTTTTTATGCCTCAGTTTTCACATTCGAGGAACAAGAATCGTCAAGGAGGCAGAAGTAATTCCCTGGTGCGATGAAAATCGCCCTTAACGACCGACCTCTAACAGGGAGGGAATGCAAACGACATTTTTTTAACGCCTTTCCCAATGGAAACGGGTTTTCTCCGAGTTGTGACGTGAAACGCGGAAGCCGACCTCTTAACGACTCCCCTGAGCTTGGAAGGTTGCTTTCCACCCTCACGTTGATAGCTGGCATAACGCTAACACCCTGGCATCGATAAAAGTGCCAAGCGACGAGCATAAAAGCACTATGAGAACAAGGTAGAGGCAAAAGGAGGAGAATTGCGAAGCTCGAGTAGGTATGTCTGCAAGAGTGTGTGCGTTTGTAAAAGTGTAAGTGAAACATATTAACGGTAGCGACACAACGAAGGGTTTATATTTCCGAAGCAAAGGCAAGAGTGAAGGAAGATATTTGGAGTGGGTGAAACGTACAAGGCAGCACGCACCGTAAAGACGACTCATAAAAGTCGTAAAAGAGATAAAAGAGAGTTCAACCAGTGTCACTGACGTATAACTGTAGGTAGGATGTGGAGTTGTAATGCCCCACCTAAAAGTCCGACTTACGAGTAGGTACCCGCAAAAGCACTGTATATTGTATCTAAGTAAAGTAAAGGATGGACGTATACACTTTCGCGCGAGATCCTAAAATGTTGGACTTAACGACTCCGCAGCTGGCTTCAACAGCGTTTAGGGTGAGAATGGTGAGAATTTAAGGATCCACTTTCACAATGCTTTATTATTCTCCAACGTAAAAGATGTAACGCACGTAAAACAACAGCGTCTGTCGCTTGCACTGGCTCCTAAATCCCTTTTTTCAATGCTCTCTCGTACCTGTGCGTGTGATCCATTTGTCGCTGAAACTATTCTAGTCGTAAAACACAAACTTTTCTCGTTCGTGTTTGGAGAAAAGTTGCAGGATATAAAACCGATTGTAGGGGTTCGTCAACAAAGTTAAACCGACGGTAAATTTGTTATCAACCGTTATAAGGAGAACCGAGCCTTAATGAGTCTTATCGAAATTACAGTCGACCCCAAGATAAGCTTCCTTGAAAATCCTGGGGGTTGTGTCCTAACATCCGGTTTAGATAACAGCTTTACTTAAATTTTATTTTTATTCATAATTACTCAGTAAACAATTTCGGCTTTCAAAGAAGATCCTGATGTGATTACTTTTTTTATTTTCCAACATTGCAAACAAATATTTGCCAATATTTTTTATCTTTTTCTCTTAATATTTTAACAGATATATGTATATATTCGTTAGTATTCATCCATACGAAAAGGGGACCGCAAAAGGTATTACCGATAAGAGGTTGTAAAGGAATGTAAACGTCGGATGATAAGAGGGTGGTGGTGATGTGGAGGAAGGGAAATTCAGGGAGAAAAAAAGTTTGTGAGAGGAGAGGAGAAATGGGGATAGTGATGGTGATGCATTCTACTGGGTTCTGGTAGGTTTATTGAGAGGTCGGTGGAGGCACAGATAGCTCGATTTTTCCGATAGCGAATTTTGCTCTTCGTTTTCCCTCGATTCCCGTTCTCCACGTTTGCTCTGCATTCTGTTCCGTTAGCTCTACTCTCTTTCTCTTTTCATCCTCTATCTATTCAACCCCTCTCCCCCTTCCCCTATCCTCTTGACGCACCAACGACCAAACCAGTGGCACGACGCTGCAGACAGAATAAAAATTGGCAAAAAAAGAAGAATACAAAAATTGCACACGTCGAGTCAACGACAGATATTCATGAAGTATATCCGCAACGAAATCATTTTTGTCACTGTATAAAGGTGAAACTTGGGAATTCTTGCTCGCTATTATTTAATTTGAAAATCATTTGATAGACGAAATTCATATTTGAATACGAAGGATGAAAATCGTGGGATAACAACGAACTTGCGGATAATTAATTAGCGAGGTGATTAATAACCATCAAAGAGTAACAGACTCAATTACTGGAGTTCTGTGAACAATGGTTAATTGCGAGCAGCTTGTTATTTGAATTCTAGGATTTTTGTTACGAAATTCATTTGGGAAATTCGCATTCATGAAATGTTTTAAATTGATTTTTTGCTGTATGTCACTCAGCATATATAAATTTAAAAAAAAAAGTATCGCTCGTACACTTGATGTTGCCCATCAGAATAATCTTTTTGGCGAGTGCGTAAAGTCCAATCCCAGTGTGTATTTTTCAGCGAATTCGAAATTTGCGAGGATAGTAAACAGATCTGTAAAATAAACGTGAAAAATCGTCGAGACCAGAAGCGCGGAATCGCTATTATCGACCGTCTGTAGCCGTGGGTTTGGGTGCTTTTTTGAAGGTAGGTTCGTTAAACCAGCAAATGAATAATGAGCGAGCCGTCGAGTGGTGAGAATACGAGCAAGCGAGAAAGAGGAATGTCGGTCGAGTCTGGATTGGTTGGCTGTAGAAGAGGAACACGAGAGGGAGGAGGATGTTGGGGGATGAGGTCGAGGGTTGAATCGCGCACAAAACAACGAAATCGAATCACTCGCGGTGGCTGGCGATATTTTTCATGCGTGAATTTTCCAGGTCCCTACCTCAACACGTACCTGCACCTCTATGCACCAGTCTACATGTACATATTCAGATAAATTTACCCGGTCCACTACTGAAATTCGTGCGTACAACGCGATCGTCGAACAGTATTTTGCATTGCTTTCCCATCGTTTTTTTTTCTACTCCCCCTTACTCTCCCGAATTGACATGGCGTCCGCGTTAATTACTTCCGCCATTGCGAGTCCACTGTTCGATATATTTAGGCAAATCTCTGAGTACGCAGATTTTGGTTTGATAATCACTTAAGTCGGTTAAAAATGTAAAAATAAAGGAGAGATATTCTCCTGGTTTTCTGTAATAG
>CAJFCO010018415.1:169332-296212 GCA_904066015.1 Synergus gifuensis | reverse complement strand
AAACAGTTTGGTTGCACAAATAACAACAAAATTATTTTGTTGAGCCAATAAAATTTTTGTTGGTCAAGCCAAACTGTTTTCTCAGTGTATAAATCAATTAATATCGAAACAGGAATTGTTCATAGAAAACGGTAAAATAAAATGTGTTACAGAAATAATTTATCAATTATAAATTGTATATGTAACGATTATTGAACGAGAAACTGAATGAAGTCGTTTAATTAAAGTGACAGAGGAAATTAAAATTTAAATATATATAGTTTTTTTTCAAATTAAACTATTTTTCTGTCTATCGAGAACTTGATTTAAAATTTTTTAAAAAAGGTGATGAAAGATCCGAAACCACTTGAATTTGCAAAGTGGATTCAGTGTTAATTTTCCGATTTTAGAATTTCATGGCTGTAGGAACGAGGAAACACATAAAGCTCGAGTATAGATTTTTGCTTGTAATTATTGGGAAACTAAGAGAGTTTTTCGATAAGAATAGCACCATACGACAGCACTTTTCGACGATCAGCGCGTACAGTCGTAAAACTTGACGAGCTCGACAATTACATGAAAGAGTCGTAAAACCCTAATGCCCCGTGGGGTCGTCTCATATAACGGACGAGACACAAGTCTACACGAAGATGGGGCGTATAAATGCGGTCTCGACTCGAAAACAAATCCCTTCGAGTACGTTGAATCAGGAGAATGAGAAAGCTGAAAGAGAGACGTGAAAACTTAGACTAAAAGGGAGAAAATGAGATAGAAATCCCAAAGTGGAGGAAGAGCGAGCAAGAGAAGAAAGTAAATGTTCCAAACAGGGTCAAACTGCGCGGAAACGTTCGCGAGACCGAAAGGAAATGCCTGTCCATTTGGTCTCCCACGCTCGTTTTATCTGGAATACGGTAGTGGAAGCTATCAAAGAAAAAGGAAAACCTCGAGAGACCACGATGAAAATGCTCGTCACGTTCTTTCCGCTCGATCATACCCTTCAGCCCTTACCCATGTTCTCCCTCTCATCCCCATATCTACATTCGCTATTCTAGAATTTGCAATCTTTTCATTCTTCAGAAATTCCAAGCCAGATCTCACTTGAATATTTGATGTAAGTATCTCGAGTAAAGAGTCTGGAAAGACTTTATCGTAATCTGGAAGATTCAATCGGAACAAGTCAAATGCAACAGAAACAGAAACTGCAGCTGCAGTGGCTTGAACATTTAAGGATATTTCTTGAACTCGGGATAGTGGGTATTGAAATTTAGTGGATTTACGCAACAAACTCCCCTTATAATATTGAAATTTAACTTATAATATTTAAATTTAACTTTTTTTCTTAGCATCTTGGTTTCATAGATTTATAGCTGCACTTTTCGTGGATGACTGCACGTCTTTGATCGGAAATCTTGACTAGGGTTGCATTCGTAAAGAGCTTGTGATCGATCAGAGAAACAGATAAGGCGTCACGAGTGACATCCTCGAATATATGAGCAAGTCCAATGCGGCGAAAGTCTTAAAGCAGCGTTTCAAGCACGAGATATGTCACGTAACGTCGTATGTAACAGTAAATGGAAGGCGATTGAGCAGGTGTTATACGTTGTATGGTACGAAGGCGGAACATTTCAAACCGTGAAACGAAACCACTGTACCGGAAAAAACTTCGAGACAAACGTAAGAAAGAAGCAGAACACTTCAATTAAAGTGAATCAGAAGTTGATCAATATAGATATTTTTTTATATAGATAATAGATATAGATATTAAAGGTCAACATCCTTTAAATGAAATAACTTCATTAAGCAAGAAAAGTTGTAACGGAATAGCGATTTTGTGTTGAATGAAATGATCTTGAACCCTTTGAGGCAGAAGTTCATACGCGTCTAATACAGCGACCTTTTTTGAGAAATCGTGGGAACTCTCATGTCAAGATATAATGAAGATAGATACGAAACGGGATGTAATAAAGATCTATGAACTAAAACCTACAGGCCTGTGGGTCAACTATGTCATTTATAAAGAGACACAAATATAAAGTACTTAATAGGCATAAGAAACAGGGTTAAATATAGCACGCAATAATAAACTTCAACCTGCTGTTCAAGTCAGGTTCACTACTTTAATTATGTAACTCGAACTTTCATCAAACTTAGCCACATACTTCCAAAGAAATGTTCCAACTATACCCATCCGTTTACAAAAGTTTCTTTATGCTTTATGCTAAAGCATGAAGCATTATATAACTACTCAAATATTTATGCCACTATATCCATTACTCCCAGTTCAGAATATTCATTTAAAATTAGTCTAGGTACTAACACGAGTGTAATTTTAATGTGCTAATTCGAGTTCTTCAATGATTCAATGTTTTTAAAAGTGTTATGCAATTTAAGTAGGATAATTTATATATATAAATATAAAAGTAGATCGATCGTATTTAACGTTCATCGAAATTTCTCTCTGGAGATAAATATTATTTCAGGCTTTCATCTTTTTCAGAGGTCACACGAGTAGAGGGATGACGAAACATGGAAAGGAAATAAAAGAAGTAAAGTTTCAATAAAGTATTATTGGATACTGTAAAAATATTGAAGAGACGCCCGAAGTCTGTCTCATGTCTCTATATCTTTGACTCACCATAACATAATGCCGCTGTAAATCCGTCTTCTCCTGGACAAGTTTCTCCAGCTCCAGTTTCAAACTGAAAAAAAAAAAGAAAAGTGAGCATAAGGTACTATTATTAAATACATATAGCTTATTTCTAATGTTTTTAATATTGATAACGAGCATCCAAGACTCTTTGCATTGTGAAAATTACAACTTTCAACGTTCCAAAAATACAGCATTATAGTCTGGCATTAGTATACTAATGCTGTTTATAAACATATAGATGAACGGGAAGCTTTCGTGATTTAATCATTGAAATAAGCGTTCTAGCAGGTGATTGCTTGTTGCGCGTAAACTGTATAATGTTATTAACCTCTTCATAGCAAACGATATCTCACCGCGAGCAACACCTAAAATCGAGAACACAGCGAAAGGGTGCACATGGTCGTGCCATTAAAACGCACAATTAGTGCAGCCGTGGCAGACATTGATAATGACCGATAATGATTGCTGCTATTCACATGTGTATATCCACGCGCATGCCCTTGTATACGGCAATGAATATTATTGCTCTCTCCTGCGAACACTCATACATGTTATTATGTGTACAACTGTACAACTGTACAACTGTGCATGCGCGTGATCATTCGATACGGTTCGCATGTTACGCTCGACTGCTACGTGTATTTTAATTTAAAAACAAGTTTCTCTGCACTACTCTTAATTGCCACCGACCACGACAGATATTTACAATTTGTTCGCGTTATTTAAACACGACTCATGTATAAAATTATATCAAATAATCTCCATATTACACTGAGAATATTTTCAGCAATTTTTCCCATGCAATGAGTGCTAGACATGTTCTCACTGCTCTCACACTATGTTTCCATAAAACATGGTAGAGCACTCAAAAAAATGTCTGGTTCAGTTAACCAGTTTGGTTGAATATGCTCTTGCTATTTTTTCTTATTGACTTTGGAACTAATCGTATACGTTGGAAAAATAATTGATGAGAAATTTCAATGTTCAAATAAACGAAATATATTACATTCTCATAATTTTCCCGATTCAATTTATCCAGAAATATTGTTCCAACTAAAAATGACAATAGAAATTAAAAGTTTCATACAGAATTATTTTCAATGCAAATCAATCAATATTTTAACACTGTTTCTAGTTTAAAATGCAATCAATACAAAAATTCGTTCGAACATTTCAGTCACGGAAAAATATCAAGTCTACACTGAAAAAAAATTTACGTTGGTTCAAGTAAACACATGTACTTGGCCGATTCTACTTGAGATAAATTAATATTTCTTTACCATAAGAAAACGAATTTCTAGAATCAAGAAAATAATGGTATCAGTAAAATTACTCGGAGCAATTGAATATATATTAGAAACAAATAAATATGTGCTTATTTCCATTCAATTATTTACTTGTATGTAATACATATAATTTATTAGATCAAATAAATATTTTCCTAAGATGAGTAAATGAAAGTATGAATTTCTCCTTCTTGATTCAAGTAATTCTTTAATCACATTAAAATCATAAATTCTTGGAATAAGAAAATTATATATTCAATCTGATCATATATTTACTAAATTTAAGAAAATATGTACTAGTTCCAAGCATTCCGTACCAAGTACTTATTTTCTTGGATCAATCTCATATGGTATGGTCCGTATGTAAGATGACCATATTCTTGATCCAAGATTTTTTTTTTTCAGTGTATGATGAAAGTGTAGAAATTTTCTTATCTTTCCCTACTTGAAGTAGGATTCTAGTGTGACGCGAACTAGAGACTAGGACTTCTAGATAGGGAAATTCCTACATGGGAACGAGTGTCTTGCAAGTGTCGTCTGGTGATTTCTCTCATGTAGTGTGGTGCCCGTGTTACAGTTTGCATTATGTTGCAAGTGCATTTAAATAAGTTACGAGCTTCCGTGCAAGTCACGATCCATTAAAACTTGACTTAACCTCCGTCCATGCGTACATTTGTGTAGATATCAGCCAACTAGTGAACGCATTTACCTTACATATGCGCACATGTTTATGTATGCATGCACAATGTACATAGCCCGAGGCCGCGGCGACACGAAACAGTAATTTAAGTTTCCGTAGTCGTCGGTCGCGTCCTACAGTAGCACGTGACTTCTCGAATTAACACGTTAAGGACCCTCTCATAAATTAACGCGCCGAGCACTGCACGTCCACTCTTGTGGTGACTCCTGTCATCCACTTTCTGATCCCCCTCGCTTTTCCTAATTGAAAGTACAATTGATTTTTAAAATCCTAATTGAAAGTACAATTGATTTTTAAAATGCTAGGGTTCTTTTTGACATTCATTTAAATATGGAATGAGTGATACTTTTAAAAAAGATGTTTTTTAATTAAATTAAACGTATTATGAAACACATGCGCTTGACCACGAACGGCTGCTAAGAATTTAAGGCGATTACGTTCTTATTCACAGTTTCACACTCACACAAAAAGTGTAGAGTTTTTCCTGAACCCTTTTATAGGATTTAAATTGTCTTCTTCCGATAATAGCATTATCACAAAAAAAAAAGATGAAGAATTACTTCAAACCTAATTATGATAAATGATTCTGATTTATCTGTTTTAAATGAGAGAGTGCGAATTATTAACCGTATACATTACGAGGCAGAATCTGATCGTATCCTCGGGCAATGTGAGTAAATAACTTCCAATCAGACAGACAATTCTCTGTAACTGTTCGTTTAACTCATTTATCCAAACACCGATCTTTACCTTCTTTCTGAGTAGAAAATTTATTGAGTCGTTAACTTTAAAGTTTTCTTATGCACAAAACATTAACCTGTTTTCCATAAAACGAAGCTATGAATGCTAACATTCAATATATTCATGTAGCTTTCAATAACAACGTTTTTAATTGTGAAATTTGTTAACTGAAAGTTGCATGTTTGGATTGGTTAACATGAAATCGTTATGAGTGAAACTGTTTGCAAGTTCTTAGATTCTCGCGTGATTTACGGAAGTTAAGAGGTCCTTCGAAGTGCAGTGCTTCCGCACAAGCATTGCAATATAAACTCAACCTCTATAATCGAGCTAGAAAATGCACGGTGGCAATTGTGGAATTTTACCCCTCACTTATTACCTCAAGCAATAACTTTTTTATGAGTGTAGTTTCGTTTCATAAAACGCGCGTACTTTTATGCAAGGCATACCAGGGGCATTAGAGGAGCTGTTAAGGCAAAGGTAGTGGTACGTTAAAAGTATCATTGCCAGAGGATTGGAAATCGCACGAAATAATCGGTTATACCGCAACAAGCATTACGAAGTGCGAATATATATCTCGATTGGCTTACTTATAAGTAAATCTTATACATATCTATGGAATATAACTTACTTGTGATACTGAGCTTGCAGGAAATTGAATTCCTCTTTTATCCTATCACAGGATTCAGCAACTGAAAATTTAAACGGTTGTCCAGGCTGCGGTGGACCCTGTAAAAAAACAGAAAATACGATTGGTAAATATAAAAATATAAACACAGCAGTGTAAACATATATAGGGACACTATAAATTATTGTTAACGAAACATCGTTTGTTTGTAAAAAGGGGATCGCTGTTTTTAATCCAGAAAGCAAACTACGCGGTTTATATTCCATTTATTATGGAAGATACAAAATTACAAGATAAATACAAGACTTAATTTCAAGGGAAAATCTACACAAAGGTGATCATTTTTACTTGATTGCTCACTAGTGTTATTTTTTCCAATACACTTGAAATAATAAAAGGCGGACGATCCGGAAACGACATATATTAAGTGGCTATAAGCTGCGAGATACGAAACGACCGCTTGTACGCAACATGTGCAAAGGCGAAAAACCATGAAACTGGAGTCGTAAAACGTTCCTCTAAAGTAATAGGTCATTTCCTCCCTTAAAAATGCTTCGCGTGACGACTGGGTCAACTGCAATTTCCAATTTACTTCTTTGATTGCTACTTATCTCGAAAAATCCCTCTTGGATAGTCACTCTCGTATAGTCACTCTCATAATTCCTAAAAAGATTATTACAAAAATAAACAGCACCCTTAAAAGAACTATTAGTGATACAGTATATTTAATAATGATTCTGAAACGAAGAGATTCAGAAAAATTCACCCTGTCAACATCTGTCAACATTTCAATGAAGTATTGGATTAATTGAAACGATGTGTATTTTGAATAAAGTCACGTTTTGTCATTTGTATATGGATTTCGAAATCCTTTTGGCTCGTAACGTTTTAAATATAACGTTTTATTGTTTTATTAAACGTGAGCTTGTAAAACAGAGTATTCATTTATCGGTCACTGTTCTTGGTTCTATATAAGTGTATCGTCACACACCCACGCGGTCTATTTTCAAGTCTTGAAATTGGCAAGCGTTCGCCGCCAGTGTAAATAATCGTCGGATCTCGCGGCTTGGGAAGTTTATACTCTAGGCTCGTGTGATTTAGGACGTTGGCAATATTTAGTACGTTCGCCGCATAAATAACGGAAATCGTGCAACGAGACTCGAATTCCTATCTGCGATCGCTGGGGTAAAACCCTGCCAACTGTACCTTGCCGAAACAAAGGAAGCACGTTCGATCGCAGTAGTCGCTAACTAAAAAAAAGGACGACTGCAAAAAACACGTTTCGCTTCGATGATTCAAGATAAACTATAAAGAAATCTCTGAAAATGTCAGATCCACAGTATAAATGGATATTTATATATTTTAGTATAAATGGATATTTACACAAACGGGATTTCATGTATTTATAAAAGAATCTATATTAAAAGAATCTACATCTAAAGCTATCATCGCCCAAGGAGAAATTTTGCAAAAATGTAGATAACAAGGTCTTTATTCAATCCTTCCAAAAATCTGAATCCTAGAAGCTGGACCATTCTGCCTAAATAGTTATTCCTTTGGCTTATGTTTGAGATTCCGTTTCTTTTTCCAGTGGATGATCAGAAAGCAGGCTGGCAGGAAGTTAAAAGCCAGGCACTTAAGAGGTTGAGCATGAAACTGTGGCAGTAGACATTACGATGTTCTCTAAAAGGAGAACTGCTGCCAAGCCAGCCAAGCCTGTGCCAAGATAGGCGGACCTAGCCGCCGAACTGGAACGTCGTCAGGGGCGTTCAAGCGAACCGTAAAAGTCGCATTATGACCAGTAGCGATGTTACCTGCCTACCTGCCGGTAATAACGTTACAAGCATATTATCGATCGTTTTGCACGTCGTGCTTGGCAAAGCGGATACGACAACGGTCTCGGGTGCCTCGTAAAGCCGGATAGGTACGAACGTATGTACATATGTGGATACAAGGAGTACCCATGTCGTGGCTTAGCGATGTAATGCCATAACAACTAGTCTTGTTGAAAGCGCACTGCCATCGCTTTTATGATATATCTTCCTCGCACCTAGACAAACTCGACTCCCGTATCTCTAGAATCGCTTTCCGACTTCTCTCAGAACAGATTTATCGCAGACTCTCCTGATTTTGTAACTGAATCACGGAGCCGGCAGCTCCCAAGGAAAAGTAAACACTGGGAATGTTGAGGAAGGTTGTGAAACAGGTTGGATGAAGATTTATACACCAGTGGAAATAAAAGTTTATCTCTAGTGTATAATAATTTACCATTTTCACCGCAAACTTGGGATATAACATCTTTTCATAAACTCCTTTAGAGTACTTCTTACATAAGAAATTAAAAAATTCTCGTGGTATTTGAAAATGCTCATTTTCCAGATCATCTCAATTTCTATTGAATCTATTGAGAATTCGAAACTCAATTTCGATTCAATAGATTGCTAGCTCTCGACACGTCGTTAACCATTGATTCGTTTGTCGCGTTTCCTCCTTCAGAGTAGTGCCTTGGGCGAAATTGAACATGTGTAACTTAATAACTGCACGGGTTACCGCTTGGCTGAGCGTATTATATACACGAGGAAAAGAGTGAGCGGGATGAAAGATATTTCAAAGAGTTATAGGCAGATCTAAAACAACGTCGAGCAAGAGAGACGAGAGTGGTGGATTGGCAACCCTGCTGATCGGCAAAATCGCTGATCCCATTTGTTCGTGCAAAGCCGCTCACAGCAATCCAATTTATTTATTGGCTTTTGCTGTAGCGTATCCTCTCTCACACGTAGAATTGTTGCGCTTCACGAGCATGTGTATATTCGCAACGAAAAGAGAGGGATTTGAACTGCAAATGCGGGGAAGGGGAATTAGTTAAGAGGAGCGGTGAATTTTCGCACGACCAATTTTCCGTCGAAAAGTGAAGCGGTGCGAGCGAATCATTGTCTGACGAATAATAATGAGCGATGCCCACCAACGTTCCCCCTTTTCCGTCAATCAGCGTCCTTTACCAAGCTGCCGATTTAATTATCCGATAACCCGATACCAGCCCCTAGCATTATACGCCCTACCAGGGTACCCTTCCCTTTTTTTATCACGATGGCAATAATAATGCGGTCATCCCTGCATCCTGTGTACTCTGTGGATTGTGTGAATGCCACATATTCGGGGTAATATAACTGTGCGAGGGAATTCTAAATGGCTCATTTGTAATCACTACATTCCATTGTTTGCTCAGAGTAATTTATTTTCATAATTAATTTTTTCCTCTTTTTTTTCAGACAGAAACATGATTGTAAATTTCGTTGTTAAAAATACTTTCTTCATTTATAATGCAAAACTGTTGAAATAGATAAAATATTAATTCAATTCGTGTTTTAGAATTGGACAAACTTTATATGATGGGTGAAAATACTTTAAAAATACTTTACAGCCTGATAAAAAAAAGCAATAAAAAATCAACGTGCCTTTTTAAAAATGCCAAATTTCAAGTTATAGTATTTTAGTGTGTCATGTCTTAAAAGTTTTATTACGTCCAAAGTAGATAATAAAAAAATAGAATTTCTTCAGAAAAGTAATAAATAAAGTAGCATTACTTTAAAACAACCGTTTCAAATGAAATGATAGCCATTTAAAATGAAAGATATAGCGAAAAACAACCTTGTCATCATGTATCTTATATTGATCATTAGTTTACAATGATTCCCAGAACAGTGACTCCATGTTGCGAAGCAAAGCCAATATTTGCATAAGCAATGCATTTTGATTCGTAGCCGCACATTGTGCGGGAACGGGAATGACATAAATAATGCATAGCATAATGATGGGCAATGGGTTTCGCGAGGTGCATGGCTCAAATCCACTCTCAAAACGTACGTGGCTTTCCCAGCAGACAGACAGTTCCAGACTACGACTTGTCCCCGTTGTCGTAACAATTTCTCTCTGTTCCGCAGAATACGGAAATCATAATAATGCAATCATTAACAATTCTCTTTCTCCAGCGTTCAATATCCATCCAATAATTTTAGATATAAATATATGTAATACCCAAATGAGATTAACTTCTAAAATTGGAAGCCAATTACCGGTTCAATACTGAACCGGTCTCGCATTAATTCGCGAAAACTTTCCTTGTGTTGTAAAATTTAAAGTGTCTATATATCTCCTTCCATTGAACGGCTATATCAATGACAGCCTGTCAAAGGGAGTGCTCAGGTTGGCATACATTACAGCAAAATATGCATGGCTTGCATGCAAGTATTATGAAAAGTCTTTTGTTCCTGTTGCCTGGGTACTCAGACGTATATCGTCATTTCAGCACGCAGAACTGAAAACACCTGACACCCTCCGGCCCTCGGCCACTCGTAGATTTTGCGATAACTCCAGTGCGGCAGTTTAACCCGATGAGCAATTAAGGCGATACGATCGCTTTCGTGAAATAACGTCACATCGAGGTGGGCAAAGTTCCATATATCTAAAGTACACGTAAGTAAATTCTACACGCAGTCCCCACTTAATTTGCACACATAAAGAACCTCAGGGAAAAGAACAAAAAAAAATATAGGTAAAATAGAAAGCAGCCTGCACACTTGCACAGTTCCCTAATAACAATTCTATTAACATTAAAATATGAAAACCATGGTATTGAATTAATTAGTAGAGGGGATTGAGCACCAAATGACGAATTAAAAGCAGGAAGATCTTACGATGTGATCAGAGATTGAAGTATACGAGGGACACTCGGCCCGGCTTCTGATGAGCGACTGAGGAAACGGAAAGCCAGACACGCGAAGAGGGCGTAATTAGGAAGTCCGGGGGCCAGGGTAAATGGACGCGCGCCGCTAACTATAGTAATCGAGTCGTTTTATCGCTCTACCCTTCGTAGGTAATTGAGCACGCCCCAAAAAGCCACTCCTGTCGATAATATCCGTTGCGAAACGCGACGAGATCGTAAAATCCCGAAGAATTCAGAGAAAAATGCTTTTGCTGAGGCAGCAAACAGTTCACGATTGACGTCGACTTTGCCACGCGAACTATTATTCCGAGTGGAACAAAATGGACTTTTCCACAAAGTACCTTTCTGCAGAACCTATTTCGACAAAGTATTTTCCTCAAAGTATTTTTCTCAAAGAAATACCGATTCAAGGAAACATTCAGTATTTCTCTTCGAGCTACTCTTCTTCTAGCTTTTCTTCTCTTCATATTCCAGTTCAGACCCCCCCCCCCCCTGCGGGGACCTCATCAAAATTGTCGACAAAAAAGTAATCTCTGAAAGTTTGCAATTTGAAATATGCATGTCAAGTTCAAGTTGGAGTGACTGTTCAGTGACGTGTTGGCAAACACAAAGGATGACAGACTTTATTGCGGGAGTTTGAAAAAAAAATGATGTATCGGTTCGGAAACGATAATCAGGAGCAGCTTGCCACTGGTGAAGTGGCAAACAAGGCCACGTGACTACTTGACTACGTGCGGGCGCACATATGTATGCTAATTCTGAGCGATCGAAAAACGAAGAAAGGTAACCGAGCAAAGTTGACTCGTGATATTTATCTGTTCTGGCGTGTATAGACAAATATATGTGCACGTACATATGTATACCTGCGACCACTTTATCCAGCATGTATATCGGCCATTCACCGCGTCGACTCGAGCACATAGGGGCTGCTTGACAACGATCGAAATGTTCCACTGCGATCAGGGGGCCGGGCGACGAAAAAAATAAGTGGACTTGACCAGATAACGCGCACGTAAGCACGAAAGCCCCCGCCGAGATAATCCCTCGTTACACTGCGCAGTTTCAAAAATTAATAGCCACGATATGCAAAGTTTTTAAGTATTCGGTTTGTATGGTGAATAAAAAAATAACTTGACTCGCCTTTTATCTAAAGAAATTTACAATCGCTTATATTTTGAAGCTTCTGTAGTTTTTCACCGTTTTTATGCATCTTGGACACATTTTGTGAGTGAATATAAATTTAATTCTCTGTCCAAAGAAAGAAATTGTATTTATAGCATCACTAAGAATTGACAAAAAGACGAGGGAGTTCTCTGTCAAGTGGATGAAGAATTTAATTAAAACTTTTCACATTCTACTTCCTAAAAACGTGCCAAGATTTTTTTTTTCGAGAAATTACTTCTCGACTTCCGACAATTTTCTCTCTAAATTCCGCGTCTTGAAGACCATTTTTAATTTTAAAATTCGCTCTCGTCGTCCCATTACGCTGCGGGAACAAAACGGCGACGGCGGGAAAGTTTTACGAGCATTTCCCCCTCGATTTAGGAGAGGTTTCTTTTAGAGTGCTAAAACGTGGACCAAAGTTAAGGGGATTAAACAAATCCTTCGAATCCACCCCGGACATAATTCACGTTGCTCAAGTTTCTGAAAGTTGGATTTTGATGAAACTCCAGCGCGTTTTAATGTAAACTAGTGTCACCAAATAATTAAGAGATTTAGCACAGATTCGAGGAAGTTTTCTCTTTATTAACTAATCTGGCACACGACTTTGTTTAAGATTTAAGGGATCAAAAACTGCTCTGAGAGTAAATTCCTTTTGATCATTTTATCTCCTATTGCAAAGGCAATCAAAATACCAATTGTTATTTAAACCATCAACAGATTCAAATAAAATTTGAAATATTATATCATTATAGAATTATGACCAAACGGGAACATAGCCGCGAATTATCAGATTACCATTATTGCGGTAAAGTACTTTTGCGTCTCTAAATACACAGTGCTTGTGAAAATAAAAACCCAACGTGAGAAAAAGTTAATGGATTCCACGAAGCAGCTTAACCCGTTGGACTACAAAAACATAATAGCTACTATTTCCCATAACGATATAAATCTACTTACAAAAGGTCAATTCCCACCTCAACATAACAAAACTAAAACTGACAAGATTGATATTTGTTTCGCTAAATTTCCTCCAAACTAAAGACATAAATAATTACTTGAATTTTCAGACGATTTGTGACTCTTTGACGACTCATGGCTATACGCCAATGTCGCGCTACTTTAGCAACACAAAAGAGGCTCAAATGTCGGCCAACTGTCGCAGCCCGTTGTCTTTCAACCCCGGACCTTTCCTTATGACCTTCGTCTCGCCCCTAAGAGAAATCCGAGAGAGGAATACATACTAATAGAGAGAGAAAAATAAGCGGTGGGGAGATATGGAGAGAAGTCGTGCTGACAAAAGCAGAAGGCAACAAAAGCTCCATGATAATAGGAAGAGCAGCAAGAAACATCGCGGTAGCTGCCGACCTAATCTGTTATAGTCATAAAACCCTGTTTTGCCCCTTTATCTGGAGCCCCACCCTTTGCCTCTCTTGAGCCCGCTGCTCCCTTAATTTCCACTTGAATGGCCCTTAAGGACTGAGTGAAGGGTGGAGGCCGACGACACGAAATAGCAAGAGGGGTGAATATGTTACAATTATCGCTAAACCGAACTCCCAGGGAGGCGGAGGAAGCGCAACGATCCAGTGGAAGCTTAGGGTCGACACTTACGACAATGCCAGGGCGTTTCATCTACCCCAATCTCGGGGTGACGGGTATAGTATCCCGGGGGATGGCGATACTATTTTTTAGGAGGAGCCACAGAATGGCGGGTGAAATGAAATTTATATATATATATATATTCGAGCGTGACGTCGATAGTCATCTTCTTTTCCCAACTTCGTCCATCTTCCCCTTTCGACCGCTCAATATAACCCTCCTAAGCTATAGCAACTGGGAATCTCGTTATCGTCCTTATTACGCGGAGGGTAAATCCTTTTCACGAGGGTTGCTCGGATCGTAAAAATGCAAAGAGATCCGCGCCCGTAACTTGGTACAAATTACCCAGGATTCCCGAGCGCTCCTTGGCGAGAGCCACGTCCGGAATATTCTCGCTCCTCATGCGAATACATAGTTCGAAAGCCTTGTTAACATTGAAATCTCTTTCGTTGTCGATCTCAGCGCTCTTCTGCTCGTTTTCATGAAGAAATGTAGATAAAAGAGTTAAAGACAGAAAAGGAATGAAAAGAAGAAAGCGAGAGGTAAGATACGCGAATCGTTTATCATAATGAAAATCATCTGGTAGACAGGTCTCACTGACGCAGACGACTTAAAAATAGAGAACGACGAATGAGAAAAAAAGGGAGAGACATCAACGGTCGAAATTCCCGACACCATTTTGCTTTGACATTTTAGGAACCGGATTTGTTGTTATCGCCGACGATGGTAGAGAGAAACGAGAAGAAAAATAACGAGTCGGAAACAAAAATGTCCCCAGAGCACCGGAGATGTCGGGACATTATCGAGACTATCTCGACGCCAGAACGAGGCGTTTTTAAGAGCGTGCCTTCTCTTATCTGCGAACATGCTGCAGCTAATGTAGGTATCCAACCTAGCAGTGTACCCCTCCCATTCTCCGGTCCTATATTTTTTATTGCTTTTCCGTCCACCGAACAGCTTTTGAAACCCTGCAGACCGCCAGTCAAGCCACTGTCAAGTAGGTACTGAGAAAAGGTGATGTTGAGAACAAGCTTCTAGTGAAAGAAAAAAAATCGTAATATACCAGAGACATATCTTTCATCATTTTCTAATTTTAGTTAAAATCGAGAGAGTTTAGGTTGACTAAAATTAAGTGAAGGCTCTTTAGTTCTTCCTCTTCGTGTTCTTGTAAGAAACTACAGAAATGAGGGATTAGAACGAAAATTCAAGAACATCGTCGTAGTTAGATGATGGTACAAATGCGACATAACTGACTTAATTCGTCTATGTTATACGAAGAAAATATTGCTGAACCAATGTGCCAAATTCTCGTAACTTGTTTTGAAAAATGAATAAAACTTTATTAGAAACATAAATTATGTTCAAGAGTTCAAGGCTGACTTGGAAAGAATACTTAAGAATAAGAAGGAAATTTAGTAAGGATTAGTTGGTTATCATATGTTATATATGTCGATAACGTTAAATGTAAATTTACGAGCGAAGAGCAAGGTTTATCGTAAGGTTGAAATTCAGCGATAAAAGTGCAAAGCATTGTGAAAATAATAACTTGACTAAGAATGTATTTTGAGATGGTTGCAAACATTATACACTGAGTCAATGATAATTATAATAACCCACAACGGGGTTACTTCGAAGACAGTAGATAACACAGTGTAAAGTGCCCCAGAACACACTATTTATAGAATATATGCACACTGAGGATTAGCTACGCTACACGTGGGAGGTAGGGACGAAATAGAAATGCAGCTGAACTGTTACACACCGTGTTTGTAATGCCTCCAACATAGATATCTTTTGACATTTACATCTCCAGTAGGCTTCAATTTCAAAGGAGAAACTGGCTTAAAAATAAAAAGCAAATGTTAAAAACAGATTGAGTATAATACATTTATACATCTCATCTATTATGATGAGAATTTAATGATAGAAATCTAATCTGATAATATATTGTTTAAATTACAACTTATCGACGTTAACGACATTATCAAAGAGTAATAATACCACCGTTTATTGGGTTTTCAATCGATCATATGAAATTTAAACTAGATTAATCGAGTGCAGTTTAACTGTCTCTGTCATTAATTAAATTTTACCGAACAGAATCTTTGGCGAAATTCTCCAATTGAAGAATTTGATTATTCGAGTGGTAAATTTAGAAATGTGTATAATTCAGCTAAATTAAAATCCGATATTTAAAACCATCTTAAAATATCTACGTTATTTATCGTATTTAGCTGATCAAAATGTTGAAAATAGATCGAAGCTGCTTCTTTGATCGAGCACTAATTGATGCAGAGTAATATACATCTTATAAAAAATTTAAGTATAACGGTTCAAGACAAATATACACTGAGAAAACTGGTTCGGACAACAAAACTTCTTGTTGCTATAGAAGCAACAGAAATTGTTTGGTTGTGCCAACCAAATCTTGGTTTTTTCAGCAAACCTTTTGTTGAACCAAGAAAATTCATTTCAAACAACAAAATCTCAGTTTTGGTTGAATTAACAAAACTTTGGTTGGCTTCTATAGCAACAAAAAGTTTTATTTTCCGAATCAAACATTTTTCTCAGTGTAAGTATACAGCCACATAGAACTTTAAAAATGAAACTTGAAGAGAGGACTGAATAGAGCCCAGCAGTATTAAAAATAATTGATAATTGCACCTGACTTTTAGAGAGAAGGTGAGAGAATGTGTTGAACGTACATAAAAGGTCAGGGTAGCTAACTCTGGATGCAAGTTTGTATAGAGAGTGTAACATCAAGCAGCTTAAACACACACGAAGACACGGTTGATGGTCATGTGGGGGTTAGAGACAGAATGGAAGTACAGACGTACTGTTAGATTATAAGGGAGAACGAGAAGAGACAGTGGAGCCGCAGATGGGATCACGCCGGTGGTATACGGTAGCCCCTATGTATATCATTAACCTCATCCTCGTTTTTCGCCTCCACCTTTCTCCACCCCTGGTATCCCCTTGGCGGTCTCAACGGTCCGATGAAACAGGATTGTTCCATCTCTCTCGCTTGTATTTCTCGCTCGCCACTCTTTATCTCTCTTCATCACCCATCCCTCTTTTCTCATCCTCTCATCTTCTCTTTCTCTGACACTTACTCCTACCACGTTTCTCCATCTCCCTCTCAGGTTCGCCCCATTGCGCACAAACGAGTAATTAACTATCTCAGTGTGGGACACGTGTTCCCACTATTCTATCTCTCTTCCTCTTGACTTGGCCGGAATCCTATCTCCTTTCCGCTCCCTGTCTCGATCTCCCTACCTCCCTCAGGGCCGCTGTTTGCACACACGCTCTTATGTTAATTTAGCTTAACGCCCCGACCCTAGATGCGCACAGAAGCCGAGCGGAGGTCGCTTTCAAAAATTACGAGGGCGCCTGCTACCAAAAGCAAGCAGGGTGAATGTCGTTGAAAATAATGGGGACCATCCACAAAGGACGACAGACGTCAAACGATCAATTCCGAGAGATTTGAAAACATCACTCTCTCTATAGCCTATTTGGTGCAATTGTGCGGTCGAGGGCTTTTTTGTGATAGGCCTTGCCCCGTACCTTTCGCTCGAAAACTGTTATTTTCTGGTTCAATTTAATCACTTTGAATGAGCTTGGTATGGCCAATTGGTTGATTGGTTTTATTAGCTCCACTGTATTGTGTATCTTCTTTTAAGTCTCAAAGAAACAATTTCTAGCACAATATGAAAATATGATGGCTGAGTGGTTGACAACGTCCATTATTCGAGTCTATAAAATAAATATGGCAAACTTGGTATCGCTAAAGAATTGAAAGAGGAAACAAAGACATAAAATCGAATCGGTCGTGAGGTTAAGAAAATTAGTGACGTCCACCGACCTTTTATTCAACTAAAGGGGCTGGGAAGAGAGAAAATAATGAACGTCGCGATGGTAGCTACAGACCCCATTCTGGGCCAATCATCTTACAACAGGGACGAGCAGCGAATAGGAAATTGGCACGTAAATGCCGCGGAATTATTCACCACTAATGGGAAGATGAATGCTAAAGATGAATTCACCGCCAGGTACTACCCGGCCATTAGAAGCGTCAGAATAACTGAGTTTATGACCCCGCGAAACTGTGATCACCCGTAATGCTGTTCTGCCTTCCATTATTTAGAGATTATTCGCAATGAGTACTATCCGACAAAATCATCACCCTTTCTTGTTATTATTACTGCCATTCTACTTTATCGCGCTACAGCTTTCAGATCGATTTCATAACTTTATTTTCACTTGAGTTGTCCGTTGGGCGAGATAATAGCAGACAGGATAGATATCTTCTCACGCTCTCTATCCGACGCTCATGAATGAGCTGCCTGCTTTGCCAGATACGATCTCTTGTTTATTTTCGCCTTCATGGACTCGTTTTACGTTTGGCTGATAATCTATTCCTTGTAATTACATGTAATCACTCGTTCGCAAGGGGTATTGTTTCGAACATGCCGAGGTAACGCGAGATAACGATAAGGTTCGAAGGAAGTCGTGACCACAACCAGTTTTAAAACACCTCGGTCTCGCAGTCTCTGTAGTTTGTCGCGAGCCGCAACAATATCACATTCTCTTGTCTTTTATTTCTTCTTGAAAAATATCCCACCTAAAGAATTACTGAAAAAAGAATTATTGTTTTCAATAACCTTGATATAAATTACATGAATGATGAAGCAGACGAACCTGGTGAAATTTTACTACTGAATCTTTTCAAAAGCTTTGATAAACGGAAAACATAACCCAGTATAGCAAAACTCTAAATTAAATATGATTTTAACTAATAAAGTTATCAAACCGAGAATAGGAAATCATGGCATAAAGACTGATGTGTGCACTGTGAATGCATGCAGTCACTGCAAAGTCCAGAAACATAGAGGCACTGATTAGCAAGTGCGAGAGGGTTTATGGCAAATATTTGAACATTTTTCGCCAGTATCCATGACGACGACGACGACGAGCTTTAGCACAAAGTTCGACAGACGAACGAACCAACGAATAAACGAACGTGGAAAACGAGAGGACGAACGAGAACGAGCGGCAACGAACATCCGACAAATATTTGCACAGTACGGGTTTGCGGAAACCATGCGCAGACGACGGCAGAGGCTTTCGAATCCAAATGACGAATATAGAATGCAAGGATCCATTGAAAAAGCGGCAGCTATATGCAGAGACGTCTCGCTTGAAAGCCACCCAAGCCTCGAGTTTACAACTCGTAATAACGATTTTTACGCTACTCCAGGCACATTTCTTCTCACTCAAATGTTTCCCCATCGACGGCATCATAGTGGAAAATATGAAATTTTATGAAGTATCTCTACATTTGAGTATCGTAAATTACAAATATCAAGTTTGAATATGTTAGAAGCTGAATAATATTTAATAAAGAGAAGACTCGCAAATAAACATCACGACATTCAATTAAAAAGTGGTGTTCAATTAAAGCCTCGAGTGTTATATCTTTTGTAATGATAAAGGCTTTTGAAAGTGACTGATAATTAAAATGGACGTAAGTCATATACATTGAGTTACCTCCAGGTAAAAAAGAAGGAAACGTCGACAAGACCGCCGTCGACAAACGGCAGTCTCGACACGAAACATGCCACATTATAAACACTCCTTTGCCGATGTAATCGTTGGTCGCCCACACGCGCGTAAATCAACGAGCTGAACGACAGAGAATGAGAGAAACAGTGAAAGCATTAAGTGGGCATGCCCACTCGCGTGTACATTTACGTCCACTCGATATATATGAGAGAGCTCAAGATATGTGCAGTGTGCACCCTGGATTTGTGCTTTTTTAAAACTAAAAAGACATATTTTCTGCTCTCGATGGGGTAATACAGAGCGATGCAAAATGCTTTGTATATCCGCTGCTGAATCTGCGGATTATCGAGAAAACAAGCACCATACACCACACAGATGTTTCCGTTTACATGTCATCTGGACATGTTTAAGTGTAGGTAGATAAGTAAATAGCGAATTATAAAGCGGTCCACTTTGATGTGTTTACTGCAGAGCGAGCTGCAGAGTGAAGGTTGCTGTTCAATGTAAAACAGGCTCTTCTTATCGTGCAGATTATTGAAGAACAGCTAGCTTTCATAATTCACTGGATTTGATAATGCAATATAATTCAACAACCCTGCAAATTGACTATAAAAGTGGAAACATATATTTTTGCACAAGCTACTGTGCACAACTATTATAACTGTATATTCTTAGTGGTGACCACACTTCGTTAGTTAAAAGAACAAAAATGTGACTACGTGTAACCATAATTTATGGTTACAACCAACCGTCTATAGATAAGAATCTCTTACTAGTTTTGCACCACACCTTCCTCCATCTACGATAAATAAATCTAATTACCCTATAAAATCCTGATTGAAATTGCAAAACCAGCTTTATTCTTCCGAACAGTGTAACAAAGTACCTTATTTAATTCTGTAGAATGTTTTACAACTCAACAAAGGTCTAATACTGTGGAAATAAGTGCATAAAGTATCTTTCTAACTGTTTTAAGTGATATATGGAATGTATAAAGATATTTGTTACAGTAGTACTGAGTGTTGTCAGGGAGTGTAATTTCAGTAGTGCTTATTAGCAATCGGTCAAAGAACACTTCTTTCACACGGAAAAAAGAAAATAACTGAATTTACCATTTAAAATAGTCAACTTGTGATCTGAACGCATTTTTCCTGGAATTTAGTAAGTTTTACTATTTCAAATTGTAACTCTTACAATGAAAAAGCAGGGTTTGCAATTTTCTTAGCAAAAATTACTATTTGAAATAGTAAAACTTACTAAATTCCAGGAAAAGTGCGTTTAGAGCGCAAGTTGACTATTTTAAATAGTAAATTTAGCTATTTCCTTTTTTCCATGCAACGTACGTTGAAAGCATCTACCTCAAAATATGTACATTAAAGGGAAGAGAAGGGGACGAAGAATCGTTTAGGCCGGGCAACACGACAAACTGCCAACCCTACTACCAATTAATGCCATTTTAAGTGAAGAGCCCGAGAGGGGCTTTTTCGCCCTTAGCATACACTTTCTCGAAAATTTAACGAAGCGCTTCGGTGTAATTATCGCTGTATAAATTTTAATTGAGAGGCTAATGCTCCTACATTTTTGAACTGCATTGCTAAGACTTTCTAATAAAATTAACTAAATATTTCAGACCTCTGAATTCACTGTTGGAATGCGTAACGTGAAACGCATTTGGTGCACGCAATGCACTCAGCATGGCTTATATTCGCAAGTCTTTGCTTCCTTTACGAGTTTACGGACGAGGGAGAAGCACCATCTAAAAGCGCGACTAACGAGCTGTGAAAATCGAGGACGGCATACTCGATTCTACAGTTTTACCAGGGAATCGACCGACCGTTACCCTCGGATATAACACTGTCTGTAGCTTGCAGAAAATATCTGGTTCCACTTCGCATATCTCACGTCAAACAAAACTTCACCCTTCCGTAAAATGAGTATCAAAGATCGAGATCAAGATTCTTATCACATTGCAAAAAACTAATTCACAGATAAAGTAGTCATACTTTTGAAGAGAAAGTGTTACTATTTTCTGCCTGTTACTTAGGAATTGTGTGAACTCAACATTTTCTTAACGGTGTCGCACCATTGAAACATTATCCGACAACAGCTTGGCTGCAACGGTCGAAGAACAAACCCTCGAGAAAATAATTGCCGCTGTTGGGCAAATACAAGGCAGGGCGCGGCTAATGGTAGAAAAAGAGGAGCAAAAAAATGTGGGAAAGGGAAGCCGGAACGCAAGGTAATTCGAGAGTTATTTAAACGACAATTCAAGGAGACGGAACTTGTTCTCTATTCCTGGGCGAAGTTGTATGCAGACGTAAATACAATTGCCCAGCACAATGGGTTATGTCCCGAACACTTAAGCCATACGACCTCTTGACTAGAGTAAAATATGCACGAAAGAGAGATTCCTCCCAGGCAAATAAAAAAAAAATAAAATAAAAAAAGAGAGAATACCAGACCGGATGCTTTGGAGAAGTAAAAGTAAAAGTAGGGGATACCTAAACCACTAAAATAGGGGACCTGCCCTTTTTCGTTCCTCCTAGTCCTAGTGGACCAATTTACGGCGCCCTTAGGCTCGAGTAATACGGTGCAGAACCGAGGGGTCGTTGTCTATTGTGTTGTACCGACGGTGGATTATTTTGGCGGGAAAAGGGATTTCGAGGCAGCCGCTCGTCGCCCGTTTGGTTTGCCTGCTCCGAACCCAAGACTTATTATTGGCCGAACACCTGCTGTTGAGCGAGAGTTTCTCTTCTTTTCCCCCTGGTTTTATGCTTTTATACCTATCCCTAGTAGATCCGTTTTCCGATCAAAGCAGCACAGGCACAGGCCTCTCGATAGAAAGTCAAGGAATATCTCGGAGAGACGTCGATAAACATCAAGACGTCGCCGGGCAAATACGCCAGACTTTTTATGACTCGTCGTATAACTACATAGTTAACGGCAGATCCGAGGGAGACCACTTTTTTATCGCCCCTGAGCTTTTTTTTTTTATTACACCAATGGACCAAGAGCACCTGCCACTATGAACGTCGACTGTTATTCATTAACTTTATTACGAAATTGCTACACCTTTCTGGATATTACGCCAGGTGCTTATCTAACCCATGAATCTTTATATTTTTCTTTTTTTGTATTTACGAATAATTAAATTCACCGGTGTCAACAAGACAAATTACTAGTGAGAAATATTTATTCTCAATTTTAGTTAGTTTGTTTTATCACAGCAGAATCTATCGATACTCTCGACAAAATCATTCGTCGATGATGCGGTGTTTTTTATTCTCGTATTTATTGGTATTTCCGGTATTTTCCTGGATAGGAACAATACGCGAGTTTTGTTTTCCAACCCGGAGCCCCTATGCTCGAATAAACCCAATGAATTTTTTCAGCTGTGTGTATTTATTCTGCACATTAAACAACGCATCTATCCAGAGATTTAAATAGTCCGATTAAAAGTATCAATATTTGTCCAAGAGGGGTGTAGAGTCTTGTGCGAAGTAGAGTGCATACTGCATATATAGATAATAGGCACCTAATGGAGGCATGCGTACTTAATGTACAAACTCCTACTAACCCCTCGGAGTTACCGGCACCCTCCACCGTGTCCTCCCTTATATTGTCGTTCACCCCAACCAAATCCCTGAAACACCAACCCCTCTGGGTCGTGGCACCCCTTTCATGACTCCACGTGCTACAATATCGCTGTGCCACATCCGGTGTAACGCGTATTTAGGGTCTGCTGGGATACAACCCCAGGGCTAGACTATTACCATAATCATTATTTGTTCGCCGATCACCCGCACTAAAGAAGCTTCAATTGCTTCCAATCACGAAAAAGGTACAACCCAGATTTTACAGAATTAATCTCTGATTAGTATCGATTGGAAATTGAAGGTTTGACATTAATTAAAATTGCTTTTTAAAGCAAAGACGTTAAAATTAAAGACGTTAAACCTGAAATACTTTTCGAATTAAATTTGAAAGTTTAAACTGAGAAAGAATCAAATTTAAAAATCATGCTCAGAATTTAAATTTACTGACACTGACAAATCAAGTAATATCTTCATTCTTCGTTCAAATTCAATGTACATTCATAAACATTTTGTAGAAAGAGTAGAGTGATTAATGTAAGTTGTACGACGATGTGTGTAAGATTGTGTGGCTATGTATATGTGCACACATGGAACGCTTCGAGTTGGCCCGATACACTTGTTCGCAGTCGATTAGCATCTTCTCTAGCATTAGTCACGTGCGACGCATGCTATTAAAACTCGGAGGAATTTCGGAACGTTTTTATTTTATTTTACTCAAGAGTGGTACTTTAATAATCAATCGCCAACTACAAAGACTTCTCACAGTTCTCTGAAAGCAAACTCATTTTATTTCCAAACGTCACTTCAAAATTTAGACAGTTCTAACGACCCTTTGAGAGGCTTCCAAAAATAAATGCGATGAGTACTTTCCAAGAGACACGAGGATAAATATGAGGACAAAGTAGCAGTTTGAGTTGATGACGTGACTCAGTTTATATATAAAACTCAATTTATGTTATTGAGTAATTAGTCGAACACTGTTTTTTAACTATATAGTATAATATTAGGTCATTATTAAATTGTTGAATATAGAAGATGAAATATCAGACGTCATAGTGAAATGCGTTTCAGTGGTCAAACGTGACGATTGGGTGAAATACAGTGTCCCTATCGTAGGGATCAGAGGGAACGGACACGTGCGTGTGTGCTCGCAGGCGTGGACACGTGTCTCGATGCTCTCCAGTGTATACAGACCAACCCCATGATCAGCATTACCAGCGTACTCTGGGGGTTCTCGACGCAAATCTAGCCACGTCCACTTCGAAACCAGATTGAGTTACGCGCATCAAATATTTCACAGTGTACAGTGAACTGCTTTAACACAACGGCCAACCATCACGTGACAGATGTTAGCTCAAGTCCTGCTAAATTGTTTTCCCATAAAAATTGACATCAACCTTCCACTCTGAGATATTAGTATAGAATCGAAAACCTTAATTTTCATATAGAGGGTGATTTTTCTTCAGATCATTGTGTATTTAAGGATTTAACACACCGCATATATCAAACTTTATTCTGTATTAACATATGCTTTCTGTTAAAATGGGTACTGTAGTTGTAGAATCTCTTTCATTATTGATATTAGTTTTTTGTGCTAAAACAAAGAGTCTTCAAACAAAAATTTGTATATCCACTAAAGTAAACAATTATCTATGAATTACTATGAACGACTATGAATTACTGCGTATGTAAAAAAAAAAAAACTGTGTTTGTTAAAAAACTGTGCGCTCATATCTTATTTGCATAATGTGTGTCAGATTTAATTATGTTTATAATAGCTATTCACATAATTCTGAGGCATGAATTGTTTCTTCTCCGCAGTTAATGATTAGACTATTTGAGAATAAGACTTTCATCATTATTTTGGACTTACTCTTTTGAGGATTATTATATGCCATATAGAGAATTATGTAATAGATTTACTAATATTTTTTCTTTGCTCAACTATTCTTAGCATACAAACAAGACTTTAATGAGTGTAATTTATATATCACGCTATATTTATTATCCAAAATAATACTATTAGTCAATGATGATTCTGAGTTTTTAAGATTTGGTTTTTGTTTTTTGATTTTCAGTATTAGTGAATCCAGTGATGGTTATGAAGTAAATATATGGTGAAAAGGAAAGGCTAGTTTAAGCTTCGAGAAAGTTGAAAAGATGTTTCCATCCTCAGTCCGAGACCCAGGCCCGTTTACCTGCGAGCAATTTTGGATCCATAAGGAATTTTCAGAGGTAAGTTGACCGTATTCGTATATCTACATTCTACATCTACATCTTCCTACCCACTTGTGGGTAGAAGACTTACTCAAATCCAGTGACAATGGAATGCGGTTTATGGGGCGGACTAAATCTACAAGGCTTACCGCACTAATTGAGCAGACTCATTATAAAATCAAATTCCAAATAGTACCTCCAAGTTTCCAAGATATATATTACCTTAGTCATTCTGTTTAAATTAAGCCTCTATTTCCAGATAGACCTTATATACCTTTATTGCGGAACTTTAAGATTAGGATCGCGTTGTACTATTAACCATTTTTATTATGGGGGTAATATTTCTTGCAGCACGTACATCCAATTTACCTGAAAATCCCTTAATGATCAATATGAATCATCATATTTATAATCAACAATTATCAAGACGTTTGCTTTACTGTGAAATTTGTTTAAAGCGTTTGCATCATCTGACTTTACTGAATTTAAAAAATAACGGTTTCAGCTAATGCCGTGCCTGATGTGGCAACTGCCGTCGGTAGCTTTCCAAACACTTATTTGAACAAATATGCACGTCTAAGCGCCGGTTTTAATCTGACTCGCAACATACAAGCAGGTATATCTCGATCGGCTGCTCATTAACCATTATTAACACACGTACTTGGGTCCAAAGGCGATTAAATATCGATATACACAAGTATCCACTTACCGGATGCCTAGCAGCTGCGGCCGCTGCTACCGCAGCAGCATTTATTCCAGCGCTGGGGTACATTTTCTAGGCTTTTTACAATCCGCAGAAATCACTACGGTCTCTTGTCTTTCAGTTTCCTTTGGTTGTTTTTCTCCTAGGCAGTGTTTCAGTGCACGGTGCGATTCGCGAAAAATGCCGTCATCGCGCCAACACTACGGTTCACCAAATCACCAACACCACAACTACCAACAAAGAACACACATGCGGCTAGGAGAGATCTCCGTGACGACGTTGGCAAAGACGTTTCTCTTGGCACGATACTTTTGAAATTCTCGCCCCGCAACCTCGACGAGCCATCCACCCGCTCTCCATCCGAGATTAGCTCCTCATCGAGGAAAATCACACCCTCGTCGCCGATATCTCCTCGTGCTCTTCCACGTAAAGAGAGAAAAACGAGTCAACGCCAACGAACCGTGCGGTGGCCGTCGGTAAGGCAGGGAGGGACCTCAGCGCCCAGCAACTCGGAAAAAGACCGACGGAGCGTGGATGCACAAGGTGCAAGTGAGAGGACGAGAGACGCTCTTCTTTCTCGAAAGGCGATGTTAACAGAGCAGCGGTTCTCTCTCCTTCACTGATTTCCGCCACAGAAAGGTTTGAGGGGTCGATTAATTATCGAAATTATAAAGCGAAAACGACAGCCCCGCACTGCACTCTAGCACGCGCGTATATTTCTATCCGCAGGCACCCGAAAACACTATTTTTCACACTTTTTGTTAATCCTTCTACTGTTAGAGATAATGGACAAGCATACCATAAACAAGAGCACAATATTTTTTGTGTTTTTCACAAAATTCGAGACTTCACAAGTGTAGGGATGTTTGAAAATGAGACAACACGAAATAGTTAACGGAACAACGATCCTCACTCTTCCATAGTCTCGAACCGACTGACTCAACAGCGTGGTGGGGATTCCGTCCCCACCGCTCACAAACAGCTCTCGAGTTTCCGCTTGCCCCTCCTTCCTCTCTGCTCTTGCGAACAAGAGTCCGACGTATTAACTGGCGCGATAGCTCCTTTACAATTAGTCGGTCGGTTATGTAAAAGCCCGAAAACGCGAGCTCAAAATCACAGCTCTCGTGATGACCTCGTTAATAACCAACTTTTGTCACTGATAGTCACGATTGCCTTATTTTTGGTGTTCAAAGTGTCGTCGATAATTCTTACTTTGATGTATGTATGATGTCGCTGACTAGTCCTCATACGATTCACAAAGTCGTCCAAAAATTGCGTGACGCATATAGAGATCGCAAATTATTAGATGCACGAACGCCCTGACACGCACTGCGCATCTTAAATCGAATTTTAGCTTTTCAGTATAATGAACTTATATCTTGTACCGGTTGTAAATAATGTAGTTGAGCATCTTTAGAATACTTTCTTGCATTGAAGAAATTGTAGTTTAATCTCTCCTAATTATCTGAACACGGAAATTAATCAGCTCTTCGTTACACGGAGATTGGCGCACAAGATCGGATATTTACTGAAGAGTTGCACAACAATTATTTAGAGAGGATATTTGTCTTATATATAGTTAAGGGCATGTGATACTTTACTATAAAATTAATTAAATTAATTAAATTAATTTTACCAATTATACATACAAAATAATAAATATTTTTAGCTAATAATAGTCAAGAAATAGTAGTCAAATAGCTAAAAATATTTATTATTTTGTATGTATAATTGGTAAAATTAATTTAATTAATTTAATTAATTTTATAGTAAAGTATCACATGCCCTTAAGTCGGTCATCAGAATTTTGTAGTTTAATAATAGTCGTAAGAGGAAGAACTTTTACTAATGATAGCAGTTATATACTTAAAGTTAATGTTGAAATATGGAACGGTAATTATAGCTTTTTATTTATAAGAAACTCAAGAGATCACTTCCATGATAAACAAAACTTCAAGGAGTAATTTGATAAGCAGACTGTACTCTGTAGTTATTTTTCCCAGAGTTTCTTTTAATGCTATATGAAATTGCTTGGAGGATCAGATGAAACAACTTGTGCATCTTATAGTGTTTAAAAAAGTTTAATGTTATTTGAGGAAATCGCAGTTAAATCACTGTTTGGACAGAATTTTATTCATACTAACCATCGGAAAAAATCATCTGCAGATACGTTGGAATTTCTAGTCTATAAATACATACTCGGAATCGAGATTTTTATTTTCAATTCTCGGAGCAAATAAATTGAATTACAGGGTTGAAGAAATGTATTTAAATAATTCAATTGAACTAGTTTGTATTTCTTGCTTTGTAGGCTAATTTTTTAGAGCTGAGAGGGTTAAATAACGCTTGTAATCAAATCCCAGAGTACTCTATACAAATGCCTTTGTTCCATATCTCCAATAATTGCCTTTTTATTGATTTCAAATTTAAATCGACTCGCTAAACGCTAGAACTTTATTTCGATTAAAATTACAGTTTTAGAAAATGTTGTGGGTACTGCTCGGGGTACTGGGTAGTCCTTTAAATGAGGTACGACGTGCCGGGCATCGCGAGTATTAGCCCCAGTTGGTCTGCTGGTCGGTGTGCAAACAAATCGAAAGTTTTTCGCAAAATGGCCGACACCGGGCTGACACGGATGTCCGCATAAACTTCCCTTCTCTTACTACCCCTCAGAGTGGGCTCTCTCACTCTGTCGCTCCTCTTATCTCCTTGTCTCTCTCCCTCTCTCACCACTCGTGATTTCCCTCACTTCCCACACCACCACAAATATGGCGCCTCCACTCGTTTTCCAACCCTTATGGTGGGAGGGAGGGAGGGATTCCTGAGGGGGTGGGATATGAAGAGAAGCAAGAGACGAAGTAAAGCAAGAGACCCTGATTCAAAGAAGGGAGAGCGAGAAAGAGCGAGAATCACGGATAGAATGTTTGCACGTATTTGCGCTTGTATTACGAGTGTGTACGTGAAACAGAGCGGGTGAGTATAGTTGGCATTCCACCCTGTGTAGGTAAGGGGCGCCCCTATTCTATGTGAATATCGTGCAGCACACAGTCCCAAGCAGTTTCCTACTTGATTGCCGCTATCGTCCTGCTACTCTCGTAAAAGAACTCCACGTGGAGTTGCCATGTTCTCTCGTCCAATAACAACTCGACTTGACGAGCCTTAGCCTATCAAATACGAATACTCCCCTCCCTCGCACCGCTGGAGATACGACTAGTGCCAAGACACGAATGAACGCCTACCAATCCGGTCCAAGTTTTTCGAACCAGTGGAGTTCAATCCGCGTGGACTCGTGCAGTGTATTGCGTATCTGTGCGAAGCCGCAACGAAACATGAAAAATAGGGGCTACATGGGGAAAAACACGGAGCCTGGGGTGATGGCGGAGGCGGTGAAGTTGGAAGAGGAGGACAAGAGTGAACGAGCCGCTGAGGAAGAGCAGGACGACAGGAGAGAGTTAGTCGAGGCCGAACTGCAGAATGGATCTCGATTCTCGATCCTAGGAACCGAGACACGGAAGGATGGCCGGGGATGAGAATGGAAAAGTAACATAACGAAACGTCGATCCCATTACCCGAAGCTCTCCCGTCGGCCGTTGTTCCTCCCTTTCCCTCTATATATACAATGATGCTGGTCGACCCTTAATCCGAGGAGGATTAGAAAATCCCATTGTCATGCATCGCGGAAGCGTCAATACCCATTCACGCAACTACTACGAAACCTTGAGATTTTCGGGATTTCTTGCCCGGTTGTCAATCAGCTTCTTGGATAACAGTCCGTACCAAATTGCGAATCTACTTCTTTGTTTATACCCTCTACATTACTAGCGAGGGTCAATCTGCTGACGCAGAGCATATAAAATATAAGATGGGAAACTCGATAGTGGAATTATAACAATAGTAATTTCCTATAGTTGCATACAGTTCATTTTACACCCGCACTTCATGTTATTGCCGCTCTCGGTTGTCCTTTTAATCCGATTATCATTAAGGCCATGTAAGACTTACCCGATCCCTACCTTACAGACATTTTTTTCTCTGCAACGCTACGTCTACGTTTATTGAGATATCAAATTGAAAATTTCTAAAATTGAAGCTAAAGCATTAAGGTATGTTTACCTGGTCCTAAATATAAGAGCAAATTAGTTAAACCAATTATACATTCCTAATAATAGACATTTTTAGCAAATAAGAGTCAATAAACCTAAAATAAATAATAAATATTATATAATATTATATAATAATATAATAAATATTATAAATATTAAATATTATATAATATTGTATAATATAATATAATAATAAATATTTTTATTACCTAAAAATATTTATTATTATGAATGTATAATTGGTTTAACTAATTTGCTCTTATGGTAAAGTAACACATGATCTTAAATATGCAACCGGTGCAATTTCTAAGAACGCAATAACTTGGGGCGCATGGCACAATAACATGGAGTCCGAGTATACTTTGAGAGATATTCCGGAAAACTTCCGACAGTTTCAAATGCATTAGATATGTCTGTTTATACTGCTTCATGCTCTTACGTGACGAATTCACATAGCAGTTTACTTCTCGTTGCACTTTCCAGTATTTGCAGCCTCTTATACATGTACTTTCTGCACCTCCTTACTCCAGTACTCCTTACTGTCGATTTACCGGGTACTCAGGTAGCTGGATCTCACTTGTCTATTGTCCATGCACTTCTCTCTCGTATCTATTCTTCCCCTTTGTTCTTTTTTCCTTCTCTTCTACCTCCTTACTTTTCTTCCGCTTCCTTTTCCATCTATACAATCTAATCACAGGTACTCCTCCTCTCTTTTATCAGCTTTCCTTTTGTTTCCTCTATCCATTCTTCACAAGATCTATCTTCTTCGTCTTCATCTTCTTCTTCTTCTTTTTCTTAATTCTCTTCCCTCCATCTCTTTTATCTCTCCTCCTTCCTTCTTCTACCTTCGTGTCTGAATTTCACTGGGTGATGCGGTCTTCGCTTTGTCTTATTTCTCGGTAGGACGAGAAGGCAAAGGAAGAAGAAGAGTGTTGGCGAAGCTGTCGGTCGCGCTTGGTCGGTTGCGGTTGAGCGGAGCCGCCTGCCGCCGCAGCCGGTTTGCGTGTTCGCCCGTGTTCGTCGGTGGATATGTGTCCTCGGTCGAACTCGGTGCTTACCGAACGAGGGTGAAAAGGGGAGTGAGAGCTCGTTGAACGAAAGCTAGAATGAGAGGAGGGAAGTTATGCACGAATAAGAGGGCGAGAGAGCATGAAGCTCGGAGTACAGCAAGACAACCACTGACGGGGAACCAGTCTCTGCGGTTAACGCGGGTAACCGCACAGAGGTTCTCAACTCGCGGCTCTCCAGCTTGAAACTCCATGTGCTTCCCTATTTCCGCCGCAGAGAGACTTCGACAAAAACTGTACTTTCCTCAATGGATCCTTTCTCTTAATTGAAAAAGGAACGATTAATTATTCGAAAACTCAGTTACTGCGAAATTTTGTTTAGGAAGATTTAAGATATAAGGACATGTTTTAAAGAATTGATACGATTATTAGATGGATTAATTAATAGATACGAAAACAAATACTGGAGTCTAGCAAGTTTGGAATAGAAGATTCTTAAAATATTTTAGAATTCAAGGATCATTTTTGAAATCGTGTAATATTTGAGGGGATGTAAAACTTTATTGCACTCAAAATAACTATAAAAAGTCAGGAGTGACGTGAGCGCTTTTGTTATTAAAATGCGAAGCGTTGTAAAAGTTTTGTAAAAATAGTATTATATGAGTACGGTTGAAGTTTTATTACGCGAGATTTGAAGAGTCGTCCGTCGTTTCGTCTTCAGAAGCGAAGAGCTGTATTGATATTTCGGTGTGCTTGGCAATAAAGCTAATGAGTTTTTGTGCCAGTAAAAATTTGACTGACTTGTATTAAAGAATTTGAGAACCATAAAATAGAAAGAATATCTTACAAATTTGTAAAAGATGTATAAAAATTCGAAAGGTTCAGGATTATCCGGTTCTTCGAAACACTAATCTCCTGCCTCAAGTCTTAAGAGATGTTTTATATACAAGTTTTCAACCATTTTAGTCAGAGAAAAGGAGCCACTCCCCTTCCTAAATTCGCGCCTGGTACTATCTCGAGATTGAATTACTAAACGAACCCCAAAGGGATGTTACATGGTCGCACCCACACTCTTAACAGGAAAAGAATGACATCACAAGAAAGGTATTCATCCAAAGCAAAAAAAAACAACTCTGAAATTCCTGTCATATTTCATTGGCTTTTCATAAAAAAACGCAATGAAATTTAAGTGATCCAATACCTCAATTTTGCACTTTTTTAGTAGATCAAAATTAGTATGTGATTAAAAGTTTATTCGTAAGAGTTATTTGCCGTATTTATTTTATTTTATATTCGTTGCCGTTTAGCCCTCCCATTGTTCGCAGAATTTTTCATGATTATTTTCTCACATCGTTGTTTTTGTAGCCTGACAGGTACAATTTGAGATGAGCCTCTCGAGTTTCACTGCAAATCTACAATTTCAGCGTAATGCACTTGGAGTAACGACTTTCGGTTCTCGGGGTGAATACACGTGTACGCACTTGTCCGTGGGTTGGTACATGCGTGTAGCCTCGATTTGTATTCGTGTATCAGACCCGTAAGGCGTGTAATACTCGGTCCAGGCTCATTAATTAATCCCACCGTGAAAAAGCGTCCGGGCAAGGTCCTCAGGTTACCTGGCCAGGATCCATAAATACTTCGTCGTGTTAATTCTGTGAGCGAGCAAGAGGTCGACCCACTACCGGTATTAACAGAGTCAAAGAGCGAGGGGTGTAATTTCGAGGCGGTTCTCTGACGGTGCAGCCATAACTAATATGTATTCAATATATATACATTATACATGATACATTATATACATATATACCAAATAAGCTCGACATGTATTTAGTTTACCTGAAGAGCTCCGACGCGACGTCTTTGATACCGGCAATTTACCTTGTCGATTTTGCGCCGTTTTAGAAATCGTCAAAGGTGTTGCTTGTAATTTGGATAACGGTACCTACATAATATGTAAGTCGGTGGTTTCCTACTTATAGTTTCGCTTGTACCTCACTTCCTGAATTTATTTGCAAATTGCTCTCTCCCTCGGCAGAGAATTGCCGAGACGTACCGGGCTGTTTAAATTCCCGCGTCTACGGTAGACCGCAAAAGTCCGCGTGTTCTGCGCCACACTAAACCTCTCGGGGTAAAACACATTGTTTTTTGCGGTCGAGGAAAGTACGTACCAAATCTGAAATCCGACGGTAAAATTGGACCTCTGGTCTTCTCGGTATTTGAAAAATTTTTACAGAACGTAGAATCAGAGATTAGGAAGAGAAATTATATTCTGTCGAATATATATTTATTTTAAAATATAGGCTCTCAAAAAAGTTTCAACAGTTGTAGGAACAATACCTCAAAACAATTATTTATATCTGTTAGTTTTGTAGATAATCCTAAACAAATAACTGGAATCGAGTGCGACCTTTTGATTATTGTCACTACTCCAAGAAAAATTCCAATGTTATTTTAGGAGGCAGACTTCTCACGGCATCAAATTAACCCCTGCTTCCGGTAGCTTAACGCGTCGACAATCATCGAAGTGGGAAATTTCTTGGAAAGGGTTTTCGTCGAGAGTCGTTTCGATGGCGTAGAAATAGTCCTTCGTCGGCAGCCCCAAGGGCCATGGCACATCAGGCCTTCATGGTGCCAGTCACTAATAGAATTACTCGCCCCTAGAAGTTTTTAACGGTCGATTTGGCCCGCAGGGTCCTTCTATGCTTCTCCAGGCAGTCCAGTTAGTTACCCTTACCCAAGTTACCAGCCTGCCTTGCCGTTCGACGTTTCGTCACGCCGGGGGGTCAAAACTGCCCGCAGATGTCGGCCATAAACCTTAAGCCCTACGACCCTTCGTACATGACTGCCACTGCGTCACCCTCCGGTTGCTGCCATTTCAGCATTGTATCTCCCACTGAATACACGCCCTTAAATAAATCCATCCTACCCACCAGTGAAACCACCCCAGCAGTCTAGATTAGGTTCCTGCCGGGTATAATATTCCTATCTGTACGCGTGTGTGCACACACACTGAGGGGTTCATCGGGTTCACCCATACCCACTTTGCGCGTGAAAACGAGCGTCGTGAACGTGTCTAGCTCGATGACGAAACTATTTTGTCTGCTGAACAAGCTCACCAAGCCAGACCACTCTCATCCGCGGGGACTCCAATGCCCACTCAATGGCGTAGACTCCACTTTCAAAAGACAATTAGAGTCAACAAGGGCAGACACTTAGAAGCAAATGCTTATTCTTACATCAATTGCTCTATTTTTTCTCTATTGTCTTTTTTTTATTGAAAGACTACTTTGATGCTCGCTTATCACAAAAAGTAAAACGGTCCATACTAAAAACTATTAAAACATTAACGGTATAACGGTAAAAATATACACCAAATAAATCATCCTAAGTAGAAGAATTTTTGGAATTTCCTAATTATCGAAATAAAATAAATATCTTCAATTGGAAAACTTGATCAGGATGAAGTGGAATTCTAGAAACTAAAGAAAGTTAACTCATCTGACACAACTTGGCTCGGGGGCTTGTTCAGGAATTATCGACTGCTGAGAATTTTTTGAAATCGACTCGCAGATCAGCCTTTGGGAGAAATTGCCGACTTCTTGAGAACCTTTTCAGAATGTAAGAAAAGGAAGCGAGAGCTTTGACGGTAATCCTCTTCGGGTGTATCTGCGCTTTACGCCACTGGGTTGAGCTCTCCCTTGAGTTAAGCTCCTATTGCCTTTCTGCCGGGAGATTATTACTGTTTTTCGAGAAAAGAAAGTCGACGATGCAAGTGTCTGCTGGTATTAAATTTATGATGAAGCCATAACGCGACGAGGGAAAGGATTTGTTCAATCGACAATAGGTTGCTAAATAAATCAAAGTCTTATATTTATTATACTAGCACACAAAATTTTACGATTATAGTGCACAAATCGATTATAAGTAAAACCATTTCTTTATTTGGGTAAATAACTGCTTATTTAAAATTAATTTATTTTTTATTTTAATCTACCTATATTTAAGTTGACATTTATCGAAGTTACTTTGGAATGCTGTACCCTTAATTTGCAATTATTCGAGCGGAAACTGTATATTTGGAGGCGTTGAGTCTGGAGATCAAGATCGACCGTTGGACACTCGATAGATCGGTATCGTTAAGTCGAGATTCTCGGCAACGATCGTCCTTCGCGTTTAATTAGACGATCGCGATTGCGAGTCTGTTCGTTCTGCACTTATAAAATCGATCGATCGATATATATCCTGGGACAGAATAAAGCTGCACTGACTTCTTTACTCGAAGGCTGATATCTGTAACCATCAGAACGAGAGGCGGATCAGTGAATTGCAACGATTGAAATTCAATTCCCCGTGCGGTTACGCTAGGCTAATTAGATACGCGGTGCTTAGGTTGCGTGTGACTCTGAGTCAATTACAATTTCCAGGTCAACGGTACTCGATAAATCGTAACTGCGTCATACATAATTATGACTATATGTACCATCAAAATCATTCGAATCAGGAATCTTACATTTTACACGGAAAAAGTTATTCTGTCATCGAAAAAGTCAAGGAAAATTTCGATAACTAATTTTTTCCGTGTATTCAGGTATTAACTTGGTATTAACTTCTTTAAGTGGAAAAAAAATAGGGAAAAAGTGATTAAAAGAAGTACGTATAGAGATTATACTCATTATAATAATTGAAAAATACCAAGAGATTATTAACGATCATTATCTGTGTCTTAGGTCAAGATTTACCAGCAATAAGATGAAGTTTTCCATCAGCAAATATATCCTTGTGCACCTGCACGGTTGATGGCAAGATAATCGAAATAAATTCATTAGTTACCGCGATCAAGCGAATCTGATTTCACGATCATTCTAGCGTAACCTCTCTCCAATCTATCTTCGAGTTGCAATCATTTGACGAGGTAACTGTTTTCTACGATCGCATAATGCTGTTTTCCGAGTTTGCAATCGACTCGAGAAGAACTATAAGCAGATATAAGTATTGTTGCAAGTTAAACATTCGTGATTCAAGATTGTACTTTCACTCTCGAACAATGCATTCTTTCCCTGTACCCTATTCACTCTATACTTGTATCTAGAAAGCGTCAGTTGTACCTTTTAATTACAAATTTCACAGAAGTAAACAATATTTTACAATTGTTAAACTAGAGTAGTTAAATTTTTCTTAAATTAAGTTTTTCTCGAGGTTTTTCTAGATTAGCAGACTACGTAAAGCGTTACTTCCGAAGACTCACAACTAGAGTGATTAATACATTTACGTTGATTGTAGCATTTAAGCTGATTATTCAATTTACGAGGGTACAATATTTCCGTGTACCAGCAGCGGTTAACGGATGAAGACACGATAAATATAATTGCAGACGTCATCGATCATCGAGAGCATGAAACATTGGTCTTACTCGATGACTCTATCCTGTCAGAATTATATATGTAACATGTGTAGAGAGTATGAAGTACTGACGGGACTCGCTTTGCCAAGAATTGGCGTGCATTACAGCGATTAACCAGTGTGTACTATATTCTTCGTCTGAATCGATAAACTCGGATAAATGAGTATGATCACCGCCGTTGCCCTCGGCGTATTAGATTTTCATGTTGTAACGAGAGTAACAGGCCGATACAACACTCTCGACACTAGGAATGAGTAATTATGCGGCGCATATGCCCAATCGCATTAATCGCTCCCCCATTCGCCACCCGCATCCTCTTTGCCAGTTTAGCAGGCTACACAGACTCTACAGAGAGATTGCGGCCAGCACGAGCTATTCGAGAAGTAGAGCTCGTATATAAGCCATTTGGGCCTCTCTTCAGTGTCCTCGTCACCGACCTCGAGGCTCGATGGCTCTCTCTTCGTCTCTCTGTCATCCGATACATAGGGAACCTTATGTGTACACGTAGATTTTGTACCTACACAAATATTGCTTCCTGAATGGATGTGTCTACACACCCATGGAAAGGTAATCACTCCGTGTCGCCGTGAATGTTTACATGTTTGAATCCAAGCGAGTTGGGTGAGGGGGAGCGCAGAAGAAAAGGTCCCACATGGGCGTAAGACCAGCAGACTGGTTGATGGTTCGGTTCCGGCGATCGCTTAATCGACAAAGAACCTCCTTTCATTGTCATTAAAATAGATGGATTCGCTTTGCTTGTCGCGCTTCGCAATGGAAGGTCGAGGCACAGATTGGGAGTAATACTTTATGAAGCAGACGTGACTCTAGAATAGTGTGTAATACGTTTTTTGATTCCGCCAAGGTTTTCCACCAAATTGAACTATTTTTCAGTGATTTTCTTAAAAGTGATGAGGATAGAAGAAGAATGTTAGGCATTTGGAAATATTTTTGTTCTGAAATATACAACTTCGAGGGATTGTGTTTCGTAAGAAGGAAAAAGTCATAAAGGCTGACAAACAATAGAAAATAAATGACCCTGAAATGACTTCAACAGCTTTATTATAGTTCCTGAGTTAATAATTATCAGACATAAGGATATGTGTGCTTAATTATTATTTACACTTATCAGAAGATTGAAGTTTATCTTTATGGAACCTGAACTCGGACTAAAGACTGAACCTGAACTAAAAATCTTTCGCTTGAAATTAATTGCTTCCTCATAGAGGAAGCTTTGTGGTGGTGACAAAATCCAGTTTCCTAAAAAAGGTTTTTTTCAACATATTTTAATGTCAATATATCTAACATGATGTCCTGAAAAATTTTCCGGATGTGTGTGTGTGTGTGTGTGTGTGTCACGATCCAGCAATTTCTTGAAAACGCGTAGAGATAAATTGATGAAATTTTGCATAGTTATTTCATTATACACCTAGTTGAATTTCTTACAAGGGTTTAACAAAATATTTAATTTTACAAGTTTTATGTACTTTTATAATTTTCGTAAAATTCATTTTTTCACTATAACTTCTCAAATATTCAAAATTGAAAGCTAATGTAAGGAAAATAAAGATTCCTTGTGCCGAAACGAATCGATTGACCTATATGATTAATGCATTTCATTAAAAAATAAGCATGTTATGGTTAATTGTATTTTTAAAAATTAATTTTTCGACTATAACTTCTGTAATATTCAAAATTCGAAGTTAACGTAAGGAAAATAAATGTTTCTTGCCTCGAGACGAATCAATTGGTCTATAATATTATTTCATTTCATTTAAAAATAACAAAGTTATTGTTCTATTTAATTTTGAAAAATTTGTTTTTCAACTATAACTTCTCTAATATTCAAAATTCGAAGCTGACGTAAGGAAAATAAACGTTCCTCTTGTCCAGACGAATCGATTGACCTATAAGATTAATGCATTTCATCTAAAAATAAGAAAGTTGTGTTTTATTGTAATTTTCGAAAATGAATTTTTCGAATATAACTTCTCAAATAATCCAAATTTAATGTTGATGTAAAGAATACTTAATGCTTCCTCTACGAGGAAGCAAATCATATTTGCTTACAGGAAGCAAAGTGCTCATTGAATGAGCACAAAAGTTGATACAACTTCACAGCTAGTTTTAAAATGTTTCCAGCCTAAAATGGCCTCTATCAAACACATTGCAGTGCGATTCGTACAATTGAATAACGTTTTTCCTGAGTCTCACTTTCCTGCTCGCTTTCCTGTCTGTCCTCGTTAGCTCCCCTCGGATTGACAAACCCCATCAAACTGCCGGTAGCCATATAGCCGTGGGTCAGTTGTATTTATTTGGTTAATGCATCTTTTATGAATCCAACACCCGTTTTACCGGTAGCTGTTCGTAAAGTAAGAAAGGAAAGAGAAAGTAGAAGAGTGTAAGAGAGAGAAGTAAATTAGTAGGCTTTTACGCTCTACAGCTCCCATTAGGCTAACGTAGAAGTCGCCGCCCACCAATAGTTATGGATGACCTCCTGTAGATAACGGCCATAATTACAATAATAATAACTTTGGTCACGATACCGATAGCAGCGGACGTAACAAAGTAGAGTCGCACTTATGATCACTATAATTGCTCAAATTCTTATGTACTCCTACTATCGAGTAAACGCCGGATATGTTGGATGGAAACTATACTTTGATAAATTGTACCATCTATTTTAATCTCTTTTTGAACTGAATGGAGTCGCTTCACGTATATCATATATTTTTTTAAATTGTACAGGAATAATAGTGCGATTGAATCAATTTAATTTTTTGTGGTTTTAAACGTCGATTAAGAAAGACATGGAAAAAATGTGCGATCTCTAAAGGTCGAACTTGTAAATGGAGGAATGTTAACAGCGAGAAAACTCGGGATCTAAACCTGAAACGTGAAACCCGTAGCCTGATCGTGGAGTGATAAATAAGGCGCTGCAAAAGGCGATTGGGAGGATTCATGAAATGCCTTCGATTCCGCGAAAGTTCATTTACGGGAAGACATGTAAAAAATGCGAAAAAATGAAGGAGCAAGATAAAAAAGAGGTATTCGCATCATGCTTGGAAGAGAAAACAAGAGTGATGTATGCCGGTTCTTTTTAATAAGACAGCATCTGTAACGTAATCTCGTCGCTGTGTAGCGTGTAAAATAAAGAAAAATAGGGACCGAAAGAGGTACGCAACCTCGCGCCTATTTCCTCCATGAAATAATTGAGATTCTTCGACGGCTCCCGACTGCGGAATACAGATGCGAGCTGAAAGGGGCATTATATTTATTCTCGTCACGTCGTGCAGTTTCGAAGAGCAGTGCGCTATACACGATCGATGCTTGTGTTTCATCCAGCGCGCGATTTCCGCCTCTTTCGAGTTTCCCCTCTCTCGTTTACCAGATTCCAGTTCTGGAAGTATATAACCTAATCGTATATTAAGTACATAAACATAAAACATACTATGTATACATGACAAGCAATAGTTTATATAAAAAAAACTAAAAACATATGGTGTTGGTCACGGAGAGGAACTTTCTTCCTCTTATCATAAAAGAAGTTCCTCTCTCATATTTTAATCAAGATCTTCATATACTATTTTCGCGTGGCATAAAATTTGGTGGGAATAAAGTGCACTGCAGCCACATAAGTGTACCACGTATCAAGTACGTGCTTACATTGCCCTGATATTCGGATTAAAAAGTTTTCCACAAAATATACGCTTGAACGTGTGTGCACCGGTACTCGGCCCCTATAACTATCCCTTGTCTCTCTTGCCACTTTTTGTCCCCTTTTTAACTTTTTTCTCTCATTTTATTTGTCCTTCCTCTCGAGCATCCGGGAGGTCGAATAAGGAGGAGCAACGGAGTCGGATGACAGTAAATAACTAGAGGTCCTCGAGAAACTCGAACCGTCCAAGCTGGAGTTTGCCTCGCATTGCGAATATAGCGATTCGATCGCTTCAGCCACCGTCTCTTTCTATAGTCCCTATAGGGAATCGAAATTCGATACCACATTTCGGCACATAAGCGGTTTGACCTTCTTAAAACGAGGGAGAACTTTCTATTCGTTTGACCCCGTTTCCAATCAAAATTACCACCTATTTCAAATCGTATTAGCGACTCCATTGATACCTCCGCTTTAACGCGTTCCAACATATTTCAATTTTAAATTGATACCTGAACAAATTGATTACTATTTAAGACTATTGTATTTTCATATGTGTCGACAATGAAATGTACAAAAAATGTAAGGGATATAATTCAGCATGCTATTTACAGTAAAAGTGTAAAATTTAAGTGAATGAAATCGAATCCGCTTCCGTTTATATGGTTCTCTGCAGACCCCATTATCAAGATTTATCCTGCAAGGAAAATCTCTCGCGTCGACGGAGTCTGTTATTATTTGGAGCGAGAGCCATTGTCGTTTCGCGCGACGACCGGAATTTTACGATTATTATCGTGGCGAGTCTTCGAAACGAGTTGTGAACGCCATAGCATGCGGTTAAATTATTCGCGTATTATTCCATCAAGCATAATTATTACTGTAGTTTGAATTCTGGCTCGCAAAGCGATACCGCACAAGGAATTTGAGAGAAAGATTATATGTAAAAGGAAAAAAAAGTAAAGAGAAAAAAAATGTACTTCAACAGTTTCCTTCTTCCAGTATCCACAAATATATAATAATATAGCGAGAGAGTCGGCGATGACAAAAAAAAAAAGCGAGAAAGTTTGTCGAAGTTGGGTAATTATCGCGTGACGTTTACATGATCACTAATTAATCTTAGCCAGTCCCCGTGTTTGGATTCTTTAATTCAGATTGATTCCTCTATATAACTCTTTCAATTTGAAATTACTCTCAACAAATTTATCTCTTCATCATTATAAAAGTAATTACCAGGATTTTTTCTATTCTCAGGTCTGAAATATTTTATATTAATTTATACATGAAATATTTTCTAACACAAATAATTCAAGATTAACAATTTTCAAATTTACATAAAAATAATTATTAACGATGTAAGTTTCTATCGAGGCACAAATTATACACTCGATCTCATGTTGGAATCCGTTGTTATATTCTCGAGGTCGGTAATTACAGGAAGAGAAAGAAGGCAATTACCCGGCCGATAAGCAGCCATTATCGTCGATCGGATTAGCGCTTGCATTGCAAGTCTCGATTCTTGATGTCTGATCTTCGCAACTCGAACTTGGATCACGTGTTTGATTTTTGTCCGTATATATTCCATCTATAATGTATATACGTAATTACATATTTATTATTTTTATTTAATTTATTTTTCGTGACGTCGGCGACTTGGATCTGAATCATATTATATATAAGCGTATATTATGCAAATTGACAATTGATCAGCTACTTCAAGTTGAAAATTATTCTATCTTTTATATCCGAGTTGTTGGTTGATTCCAGAACTGATCTGTTTTTCAATATTGACGTGGACAAGTAGATAATTGTTTTTACGAACTTACGAGATTTATGTAGCAATTAATACACATTACAATTCGTTTATATCACTGATCATTACTGCTAAGAAATTTTAGATTTGCAAAGTATGTCTTAAGTTACATCGGTATCAAGAAGCTTATCTGAATGACACATTTGATCTATATTACCCCCTCCATGAAAAAAAAAACACAATTATTGATTTAGTCTCAATATCTCATCACTTCTTTTACATACAATTTTTTATTCCTATGAAAATAAAAAAAAAATCAAATTTTTTCACGTAAATAAAATGAAGATTAGAAATGCAAAAGAGAAACAAGTAAATTTCTCATTCCTGCTTGGAATTTTAATTTATAATCAAGGATTGTGATATATCAGAATTTGTTAAAAATTCAAGAAGCTGTGACGTTAATCGTTTTCTCTAAAGATGTGATAAATATTCCAAGGCGATCCCCACCGCTTTGTCAATAATCCGATACGAAGAAGATTATTTGCCAAGTGGAATATTTACGATTTGGATAGAGCAGATTTTACCTCAAAAGTTTTATAGGATCTTTTTGACGATAACTGCTGTTAGAAGCTTTTAGTAATCGACCCAAAGCAATTTTCCCTATGGCGGCAAAATGACAGATCCTTCTTCGCCCGTAAACTTCCGCCACTTGCTTAAATTACACCAGGCGCGAGAATAACGGAGCGTGACGGTATTTCGAAATGGAATTCCTCGAGGTTAAGATGCGAACTCGACCGCTCGCAACAAAAAGCGCAGAGTTGTATATGTATGAGACTGGGATTAATAAATTTTTCATTCCGCCAGAATTTCGCGTGATAAATTCTTCTAATACAAAGAAATTCTTTTGGAGTGATCTACTTAATACATTATTTCAAAGAATTGAAAGTCACTCACAAAATAAATATTCCATTATAAAATGCACTTTGTTTTCTTCAAGATGAGTCATCAGTTATTCGATTCTAGAGAACGTCCTCCTTAAAAGCTGAGATCTCCCGATCTTAATTCCCCACCTCATTCCCGGGGGCAAAATCGCGGCTATACATTTGATCCTTTCGACATTCGAATATCTTATTACACGCGATACGAATCGTGCGGCCGTGCCACGGGCAATAAAGCAAGTCGATTCGCAAAGTTTCGCTTCATTCTAATTCCTGTGAATCCGAGGCCTGGTTTTCCTCTCCGGTTAGATTAACGAACCAGCGGAGCAAATTACGAGGCGTGGAAAAGAGTAAGGGACGTGTCCTATCACCGCCGATGGGCTGCTCCCTATCCTGGATTTCTTGCACGTTATCCCTACATCAGAACCAGGACGTAAAAGGAGATCCTAACCGGGGTTGCAAGCAAAAGGATCAGCACAGAATCACGACCAGTAAAGGGGATTGAAAAAGAGAGGAAACTTTCGCGGTGGATACCCATTTGGCTTAGCGCCTTGGGCGCGCGAAAAATCGCAACGCTCGACTTCTCTCCTTACAATCACTGAAGAACCTTTCACACTCTTGAATTTATACACACACACACATACTTGTACCAGCTTCTTGTAGAACGAGGCAAATTCATCTGCAAATATGTATAGGCATGCTCGGATCACACCATCATTTAGACGATTTGGGCCGGTTTCGAACGTTTTTTCGTGAGCCGAGCTTAAAACTGTGCACCCGAAGTCGGCTCGAAAAACCTGAATAAAGGCATGTGGAAATACACCTACAAATAAAAACTTACAGAGGAATCGTCTCGAGTTATTACTCCACCAGTTTATTTTGTCGATGACGAGGGTCTCTCCGCAGATTAGAGCTGAATCAATATTGGGCAGCGAGGCGAGGCGCTTTTATCGCTGCTGAAAAGAAATCCCCGGTCCTTCCTTTCTCGCTTCTTTTCACTTCTTTCCTTTCAAGAAGAGGGTTCCACGAGTAGGTGGAAGAGAGAAGGAAGGGCATTGAAGGACTGAGAGAAAGAGATCGCTTCCACGCTTGAGGAGGTGCGAAAGAGAGAAGAAAGTAAGAAAAAGATAAGGATAGAGAAAAGAGAGAAGGCAGCAAGAAAGATGGACTATACCCTTTATTGTAAAGCAAAGAAGGATCGAGTGAGAAACTCTGATAAAGAGAGGGGAACAGAGGATTCCGTTCGAGCAACTTACTGGACTTATACGTTCTCTTCACGGACGAGGATTTACAGATTACGCGCAGTGAAACCCGGTTTGTGGGAGAAAGGGAGTTAAAGTATCGCTCTGTCTCTCTCCTCTCTCCCAAGACGGAAACGAGAGAGATCAGTGTATGGTTTAAGAAACTAGCAAGAGGAAGACCAGAGTCTGGAGTCCGCGTGGACTCTTGGGCACCAATTGGCGTTCTCCGCTGGATGGAGTTCACCAATAGTAGACTTGAGCGGGCATTACACGTTTATTATCACGCGCGAAAGAAATGACTGTTTATAAATAATTAGAGAGTTTTTAATTAACCCTCCAGACGTTTCGGCCTCGGGCGCTTATGTTCCGTAGTTTTAATCATCCTGCTCAGCTCAGGACGTCGATCGACGCTGTATTATTTGTAAAACTAAACTATCGATCGGTACCGATCGTTAAGTCGGCCGTTCCAATTTTGCCCGACACTCAAAAGGTGGATATGTGTGAGCATTGAGCAAAGTACAAACACTTGGGTGTGTACGTGCCCACGCATTGCATTGGACATTAACGGTGGTAAAAGTCGGCGTAACGACATTAGCTCCTACCCACGATTTAACGACTGCAAACTGACCCGGTTGCACCGGTTTCACTATACATTCGAGTCTGATGTACATTTAATATCATCCAATCGCGAACGTTGACACCATGAGTCTCTGCTGCTTGTTTCGGTTGAAGAAGAAAAAAATAAGTTGATGTGGCTAAGTTTGAGAAGGATGTATAATTGTATAATTTGGTAGAGGCGGGGCAAGCATATTAAAGTTGCTAATTTCTCCCGCATGGTCGAACTATGGGAGCGGTGTCACGTCTCATGTTGTTAATTGCTGCCTAATTAAATAATAATACAGAATAATGTATAATTTCAAGGAAAATAGCAATATAGCAATAATAGCAAATCCGATCTTTTTCATAAAATGGAGTTAGCAAAATGTTGAGAATGATTTGTGCTATATAAATAAAATTGTATACTATAAATTACAACAGAAGCTCAATACCTACAAAAGCTAATCGACCATTAGTAGGAGCTCTTATCCAGAATCAGGTTTCTTGATTAAGCGTTAAAACAAAGTTCTGGTCGTAGGTTGAAACGCTTGCGGGGGCGTTTATGTGACGCTTTACACGACTCGGCGACTTGTACGGCAAGTTAATGGAGTACAAGGAGAAATCAAAGCCAAGCAAGCCCTCGTCCACGTTATTCGTTATCGCGGATTCTCGCTTCTCCGATCGAACCCGTGTATCGCGATAAGCATTGGTTCTCTTCAATCGTCTTACGAATTTGCCCCGCGGTCAAGCTCGTTTCAGCGTAGAGGGAAGATTTCAGTACGTTGAGTCCTTGGAATCCGATAGATGGATAGATTCCTAATCTCCGAACAGCACCGGATCAAATTTCTACTTGGGGTGCCGAAGAGTTTATCCTTCATAATATCTTTTAAATCGCCAGTTTTTTCACAAAATAAAAAAAACATACACAAAAAAAGAACAATACGCACACTACAGATGTTGAAATTGAAAGGTAATTAGTGTGAAAATTCATTAAATTATAAAAAATGTATGAGTTTTTATTCTCAGTAGTATACATATTGACCAATACCAGCGCATTCTTGTTTCATACCGTACATTGCAGTTTGAACTTTATCACTATATATCGATCTCCCGGAACGATCATTATCTATGCAATATCATGTTATTAAATTCGAAGGACATGAATCGAGAAGAAAACGAAGGCATTTATATATCCAGAATCGAGATTTGCTCCTTTTCGTTGAGTTCCGGACTGGTTTTTAGATTTGAGAAGATCATTAATTATTTTTGTAAAATCGACGTCAAGTCGATCTAGTCGAGTAACGCGTATCGCGATACGATTTCACGCTTAATCTAATTTACACTCTACAAGCTCGTAAATAGCCAGCAGGCTATGGAACTTTAACGGTCGAGCGATCAGATCGGTAATTATAACCTGCTGTAAGGACTAAGAAACTTGCTCGTTTTATTTCTTCCACTATGTCAGCAATTTTCTTTGGTGATCAGTTATCTCTGAGTCACAGGATAATTATGCAACGTGTCTGATGTTGTGACTAAACGAGATACCAAACACACACACTGTTTTAATCTTTCAGTTCTACGATGTACTACTTGTCCAGAAATGTAAGTGCTACCATTTTTCAAGGACAGAGTGTGGATCTTATTACATTTTGTTTCAATACATTTACTTCATACCTATACTAGAAAAAATCTAATACCTTCTCTGATGAGAATGTAATAATTGCAAGGGATCTGACCTAAAATATCCATACTATCTAATTTTCTATACTCTACAATCAACGAACTCTCCTGAAATTTTTCAAGTATGCTGAAACAATCGTACCTAATATCTTAATTTGCCAAAGATATACTCCCTAAATTTGAAACAGTAAAAAGTGGAAGCCTAGAGACTGTCGGAAACAGTGAAAACAAATTTCACTGTTCCGACAGTAAGTATTACAGTTTTATCAGTACACTTCACTGACAAAACAGTAAAAAGTAACTGTAATAAACAGTAATACTTACTGGCACAAAGTTACTTTTTACTGTTTTGTCAGTGAAGTGTACTGATAAAACTGTAATACTTACTGTCGGAACAGTGAAATTTGTTTTCACTGTTTCCGATAGTCTCTAGGCTTCCACTTTTACTGTGAATCAGTGAGTTTTTACTGTTTCAAATTTAGGGAGTAAGTGAACTTTACGTCTCAGACCAACTGGTTCAAGTAAGCAGTAAAGCAAGGAAATAACAGATCCATGAACATGAACATTGGATTGCAAATTTCCACGCTCGAGTGAGGGGAAAAGCGGGTACTACCTCTTTTTCCAGTGAACTGTTCCGCGAAACCGTAAAAGGCCTCATGTCTGTAGCCGGAAGAGTCATCAGGCATCTGGATTCGCGTTGGTGTCCGAGTGCTGCGCGTACGAACTCCGTTTCCGGTCGAGTGGTTCCGCGAAATGATTTATTATGCTATCTAGCGAGCAGGCCGAGCAGAGCGTGACTTGAGGCCATGAATCGGTACTAAAGATCGGTTCCGAGCTGCATTGGAAAGCTATTGTTTTCTTTATGACTAGGATAGATAAGTATACTCCTCGAGTAGTTCGATAGACCGTGGAAAAAGGTGTAATTATGGGTGCGGCCTGAGGCAATCCATATCATCAAAACATGCTAAAGAAGCTTGCACTCTAACGAAGATGATTATCCTGTTTAATCACCGAGAAATAAAAATAGCTGTTTCATTTTCCTTATTTTACTTCTCGCGCGTTTAAGATCATTTATTTCTACATTAATCTGTTGTAATAGCTTCGATCTTAATTGACTCTAATTCGTTTGTGTTAAGTTAAGATGTAACCGAAAGAATAAAAATGTTAGTTTACTTAGTTCTTGATTTCTTAAAATAGCAGCATCTTTTCTCACAGTTCCTGGTGGACCTTTTGCACTCAGCATCTCCCCTTATTCGTTAATCAGCAGCCAGCAGCAAAAGGGTCTTTTCAATGTTGCAAGCGGACCCACCGCTAAGAATTTCTATCGCTCTCACGAGATGCTGAGTACACCAACGCATACACTTACTCACCGAAGAAAAGATTCTTCGTAAAAACTTTCCTCCCTCTCGTTAAAGTCGACTAAAAAAAATTGTTTCTTTTTGCCGGTTTTCACGAAGAAAAGGAAGGAAACGAACGTGGCTAGAAAATCTGTTATCTTTTCTCTCTCTCGCTCTCTCTCTCTTGCAGTTTCAAGTCCCTCGAAGCGGCTTTCCCTTTTTCTTCCGACCCCTTGGATTGCTTCGCAAACAGTGTGGTGGTTTCAGTGGGGTTTGCATCGAGTTGAGGGTGCCAGTGAACGAGAGAAGGGTGAATCCCTTCGTGATTTACGAACTCATTGAGAAGTCTGCGCCCATCCCTTTCTGGCATGTAACCCCCCCATTTAATCAGCTATCCACGAGTAAGTAGATGTACGAGGGACGTCATGCGTGTAGATATAACGTCCTGTGAATCGCCTGTGAAAAACTTTGTCAGAACTGTGGGTTCGCTCACCCTTACTACACATGAATTCAAATAATGTCAGACCGCTTGTCATGCATCGCAAATCTCTGTCGAGTGATCGCACCAAACATCAGGGGGGAAAAGAATTAGAAAATTGGTCGCTTATAACGTACAATAGGTCGTTAAAATTTGTATTCAATTTTTTTTTTGAATATTGATTTCATTTTTTCGGGTCTTACTTGATTTGAAATGTAATTGCTTGGAAATAATATATTTTGAATTTTGAATGGTACACGATGTTTTTACATAGATTAAAAAGTTTATGAGTGTTTTTCAAGATAAATATTCATAGCCTGTAAACCTGGTAAAATTCTGTACGAATTTTACAAGGTGATAAAGAGCTAGTGAAAGCAATTTTTGTAGCGTTTGATTTCTTAAAACTCAATATCCAATCGTTAAAGATATATGCCTTTTCTGGTTATTATCAGAAATATTGCACATACGTATACAGCTCGCTTTGAGCTTGTTCAAAGAAGTAATGGTGCATAAAGAGGCGGGTCGTGATTTATCACTTCTTCAATCGCATGCTCGAACTCTACTGTAATAACGCTATTCCGTTTTAAATAGATCAACTCTGATACGTCTATATTATTAAAGATCATTATGCCAGGGATAAAAATTATTTTTATTTCTGGTATTAATAAATAATAACGAGTAGTTGAATCATTTGATTAGGTTAGTGACTTCAAAATCTATGGTCAGAATAAGGCTCGAATGCGTTGATATGATGAAGCGAATTTTAAAAGCGTTGTAAGTCATAATGTTCTTAAAACTGTTAATTTTTGACACATTTTGTCTCGCACTTTGTTTTATGACTTCGTTTTGAAAAGTGGTTGATCGTTATTCATTATTTTTATAGGCAGAATAGTAACTTCATAATATTTTTTGATAATTGAAATTGTCTAAAATAAAATATACGACTTGTTGTAGAAAAATGTTTCAACCGCAGTGCAATTGTTTTCTTTCGTTGTGGAACGGAGGAAGCAGTTACAAATAATGTCCTGATGAAAAAAGTCACGAATCAATATCGATTCGTAACCTTTTACAGCAAAGAAAGAAGAAGTAAATGTTCATTGTTAAGAGGAAGGGGAATGAAGAAAAGAAATTCGAAACGCGACCACGATACTCTTTATTTCCAAACCAATCTCCACCGCAATCGATCTACGTAACCAATAATTTTCTTATACAATTACGATTTTGTATCGTGTACAGGTAAAGTTCGATATCGTCGACGCAGCTTTTGTCCGATTACAATTGGCTTGCTTTTGCCGACCTTTTGAGGAACAAGGTATCGAATAAAAGGGCGAACGCTCGGGGCGTTGCAATTTCAATGGCAATGTACTAAACCGAATCCCATTTTATTGTCTACCGATTCAACTTTGTATCGAACAACTGCACCGATATAGAATTACAGTTGGCCGTGTTTATATCGACGCTGTTCCTTTTCTTCTTTCTTTCCTGGAGGAAGAAAAGAAGCTTTGATTTCATATCCCCGCCTAAAGCGTCAAAATCCTTTTTGATTTTTCCTTTTTGTCAAACGAGGCTTCAAGTGCATCAAGCTGTGAAGTATATGCAAATTTAAAAGAAATCTCTTAAAATTGCATCAATTCCTTTACAATTCCCCAAAAAAATATCATAACATCCCTTAAAATTCTCATTAGAAACCTTTTGCAGTAAATTCCTCTCTATAAAAAAAGTAGTGTAACAAAATGTCTCGAAAATCTGGTGTATTATGGATACCATAATTTATGAAACGTATAATTTATTAAATATCATAAATTCTAAATTTCAGACGATAAAAAATGTTGCGCAGATTGAATTATGTATATATTATACGATATAATATATGTTCGATACAATACTATATTCACAGATTCGAGGCCGATTTGGAACGGTTAATTGAATATTAGCATAAACATTTAAAGGTTTTAACCGTCATGAGCGGTACCAATCCTGCAATACTATAGTCGCATTTGTAATTCCAGGTCGAGCTCTCACAAGACCGTGTATGTACCTGGAGACACCTGCTTCGTCTCGTTTAGGCAACCAAGAGACATATAAAGGCTGTGCACACGAGGTACGTTAACGACATATTTATTCTCGCACACGTATACCCACTTCTGCGGGGTTTGGTGAGTTTGCCTACGTGTATAGTGTATAGAATAGCTGTCTTGTTCCCGAAGCTGAATAATTTTTACAACCTGAAAGCTCTTTGTGTTACGAGATGTTTGTAAAGCAGGTGTTCAATGAATTCGAGGCTTCGATGGACTCACACAGCCATTTTTGGCCTCGTAAAGGAATATGCCTCCATTCATGCTTTCAACGGTTATTTAATTCTATTGCAGCCACACTCTATGTCTGTCTTCTATTTTATTTCTCGATTAACTCCAGCATCCGCTGCTTTTTTACTCGGGGGTTATTCTAAATGATTCAAATTGACAGAATTCTGTCCAAGTGATCCACTCGATGACAAATCGATGATAATTTTTGTTGAGAAACGAACCGGAAATAGTTCTGAAATGTTTTGAACAGTCGAAGAAAACGGGTGTTCTTGAGAAAGTCAGGAATTATTTATATCCATGACCACCATTCCACTAAAGTAAAGACATATGTTTTGATTATGCGAATCCCTCTTTCTCCCGCGAGTGAACGACTGAGGAAAAAAAGAGGAATATATAAAACACGAATGAAAGTCAATCTGTCTTAGAGGAGAAGCACTTGGCATGCGGCGAAATGCGAGGTCCGGAGGTTAATGGGATTCGCCAATCGTAAATTCGGGTATTAGTGTGAAAGAAGCCTAGACTCGACGAGCTTTGGGAACAAACAGGATACAGGTACTCTGAGCTCTTCGCTCATCGTTGCATCCCAACTCTATTTCTCTTCAAGCAATTTATTATCCACCGTCGAGTTGGTCTGCTTAGTCGCTGTTTTTCCCCTCGTAAAGGGGAAGAACAGAACGAAAAAAAGTAGTGGTAGGAAGCAAAAAAAGTAAAAGAATGAGGGCATAGTTGTTCCGAAGGCTTTTGCAAGCAATTGGCAAAGACAGCCGTCTCGGCGGAGCTATTCGCTTGTATAGTCAACCACAAAACTTCACAGTCAGTTACCGTGATTAGATCAATAACACAAACAACATCTGACTTATTTTTATGAAGAACTGTTAATTGTATACACATAATTAAAGAAAAATGTGCTTAATGGTCAACAATAATCACTGCTTCTCGTCACATATCAAATTCTCTAAAATAATAATCAAATCGAGTATCAAATAAAGATTATGACCTCTTGGAAAGTAAGAAGAGTATCAGGCTGAGCAGAAGATAAATATTTTATCTTTCATTGCGACGCTAAGGTTACATATTTTTGAGATTGAGTTTCTTAGAAATGTAATCATCATATGAATCCTTTTCATGCAGATGTTGCTTAGTATATTATATTGCATTTTCTTTTTAAAAAGGATCTTCCTTTCATTTTGAAATCAAATAGCAGCAAATAGTATAGACAAGTAGACTCCTAAAGTAAATGTTAAGACAATTCTAGCATCCATAATACATATGTTCTTGGGATTGCGCTTGGGATGATAATAGAATGTCATATTCTCTCGAACATATAGTACTCTGTCTGCTCAATCTTGTGGTGCATAATATGTATGCTCAAATGTGTCTTATCCAGGTTTCATATACATATATGTGATTCCTTGATTAATAAGCAGCAGCAAAAACTGATACAGAAACAGGATAACTGTTTAAAATTGCGCATCCAGGGAAATAATATTTTATGCTTTCTCGCAGGTGTTTTCAGTAAAAAAAAACTGAGAGTGAGGCGTGAGGTCGCTTAATTAAAATCATGCCTCGACACTCTTCCGAGAGCTCTGCAGTTCCGTGAACGACGTACTCTGTGTGCCATTCTATGTGCAAACCAAGCCATATATGAGACCATGTGAGACCGTTAGTCCGCAGAATCGCATTTTAATATTCCAGAGAGATTTAAAAAAAGCTCTAGAATTAACATTCACCACCACCCTCTTCCTCTGAAGAGTTCCGCAATCGTTGGCTCGAGCTTGGGGGCCAAGAGTGATTGCTGCAGTACGAACTTGTTTAATTACCTTGTTAATTATGAAAATATATGAAATGTAAATACATTGTTAGCATACAGCTAACGAGAATCGTGTCATGCAAAAGCTCCAGATGAAGTTATGTACCTTTATATACCTACGGAATATAAAGGCGACTTTTCTTTTTCTACCACGTATTTTATACCATATATAGTCGATCTTTATGTGCGCGCTAGTACGCATGCATATAATCTCATCCACAAGTAAAACACTCATTAATATATCATAAAAAACTCATTAATGTATCCGACTAATATATAAATACTCTCGCAATGCGAGAGAAATACTCTCTATTATAAATATTTGAGTTAAAATTTTTCAAAGAGTCGAGTAATCCGATCAGGTTCAACCAAAATGCCATCTTTGATATCTAGTCTGGCCCAGATAAGAAGAATAAGTTTGTTAGGTGTATATATAATATTATAGGTATATACTTCCTTATATATACATACTTAGAAGGAAATCACGATGATGGGAAGAGGAAGGAATTTTGCTTCGCTTAAATATTCCTCGGATTAATGAATTCTCAGGGTCTTATCAACAGCCGTAATTCTCACAGTCATTAGCGAGTAGTCGTACTGTAATTTCCTCTGGAAGGTACCTTTTTATTATCACCCTGCACCGCGTTCCTCGTAGGTCGTATATTCACAGAGCATTCGTTAATACGATAGGTTAACATTACAAGGCTTGGAACGGCCGTGCGAAAGAATATAGTACGTCGAGTAATTATTCTTTTGCGGACGACGCACAGATGCGGATTAATCCGATAAACGGTATAATTTCCTAGGCAGACGATTCTTTCCGTTTTAATTAGAGATTAACGTCAGTTAATGAATTCGAACAAGTGTCAATTTCTTCTCCCTAAGTTTGAAACAGTAAAAACTCACTGATTCACAGTAAAAGTGGAAGCCTAGAGACTGTCGGAAACAGTGAAAATAAATTTCACTGTTCCGACAGTAAGTATTACAGTTTTATCAGTACACTTCACTGACAAAACAGTAAAAAGTAACTGTAATAAACAGTAATACTTACTGGCACACAGTTACTTTTTACTGTTTTGTTAGTGAAGTGTACTGATAAAACTGTAATACTTACTGTCGGAACAGTGAAATTTGTTTTCACTGTTTCCGACAGTCTCTAGGCTTCCACTTTTTACTGTTTCAAATTTAGGGAGTTCTTTTCATCTCGTTCAGCTTTTCTATAACCACATTGCAGTTTTTTTTTTATTTATGTACCATATTATTTCTAGAATATATAAACAAATATGAATACCGTCAACAGTGTACATTTGTACTTGGTTGTTTTAAGGTAAAGTTTGCTACCGATTTCTCATATTGAAAATAAAATTTGTTAAAAAGAGTGAAAAACGAAAGCTTGCGGGCTTCGTATAATCTGTAAATTCCGAGAAATTCCAGAGCACGATCGATTTCGTGGTAAACCGTCGACAGCTCCGATGTGGTGTAAGATAAGCAAGGTGGTTGGCTGCACCGGTTTTGAGGCTGGTAGAATTTCTCGTCGGAATTGAAATATTCATATGCGAGGAAAGCCACCTTCACATGTCGTGTATAGGTACAGAAAGGGTGTTGTGAATACCTATAGATCTCTATATATCTGTATATTTGTATAGTAGTGCGCACAACTTTGATATATGCGTGCATCCGAGCCGTACGTCGTCGTCTGCTGGATTTGCATGTTATTTCGAACTCCGGTACTGCGAGGACCACGGAGCGGAATGCAGAAGTGAGCGACCTCGCGATTTTCATGCGAACGCGACCTTTGGGCGATGTCAGGGTGCTCGCTCGTGTAATAACGTGTCCATGAAAGCGCATACGAACGTCAGCCTGTGCCACACTCTCCCTTGGGATACTTCTCAACTATCTTCCAGGATTACTACCATAGCTTCCTCTAAATCTCTTTATATCATAAAAATATCTCCCTGCAGCCACCTCTGTTTCGGAAATCTTGTTAATGTCAAATTGCCCCATGTGCGAAATTACCCAGATGTTTTTTCAGGTTTTTTAAATCATGAAAAAGCATGTTTGCAACGCGATTTCTCGAAACCAATTTGGTCTTCAGCTTTCTCCATTACAAATGGAAAACAGACTAATAAACACTCTCCTGTTGAGTAATCAACTTAATTACATATCCCTTTTGATTACGCTCTTTCAATCACAGAAAATTCAAGGTATGTAAGTTCATTTTGGAAATAAATTCACAACCAGTGACCTTCTAAGTTTTGAAGTTATGGTAATAATCCAGCAACTTCATTGTACTTTGACATTCGCATAATGTCCTCTTTATTCTAAATAAACGGAACGTAAAGCTGAATAGGGGAATTTGAAAAGTGTTCAGATTAATAGGGAGATGGAAAGCGATTCTTAAAGAAATTATATAGTCTTTGTTTAGATGAAAGCCTTTTCTGCATTACCTATACCCTGTGCCCTGAACCAGTTAAGTAAGGCGTTATTAACTATCGGCGATAGTTAGGTCGGCACTTGAAAATGCATCGCACGCACTCGATAACCCACGTACAATCGAGTGCAGGGTGAGAAGTGCAACCCCTTATTGCCGTTCGGGTCCTCGCAGCTTCCATTGTCACGTCTAGAGTCCTCTCGTGCTCTCTTCGCAGCAGAAAAGCACTTCGCATTATGTGTAGATAGGCCCCCTCGAGAGCCCTCGAGGATTCGTTTGCTCGGAAAAAATTCATTTGCTGCCGCTGCCTGCTCGTCATCGCTGGCTTTCAGCCCCGAATGGGTTCGAGATTGCGAAAAAGATGGTCGACGACTATTCAAGTGAAATGAGATGTGCCAGATAGGGCTTTTACCTCCACTGAAAAACTGAAAAGTACCAAGTACCGAGTGAAAATACCTATTTCTCATATCTGATAAGCGGTTCCTTTCAAATCCTTCTCATTAATTTCTGCCACTGTCAGATCTTCATTATAATAGTTATTTATATGTTTCAAGTGTTTTTCATTTGCCTTTTATGAAGTATAGGATATATGTAGTATTCTTGTAGTGATCAAAGCTATCAAGTATCTACCCTTCTACAATAATATTGGGGAAGGGGCTTATATAAGAGAGGGAAGAATTAAAGGGAAGCTGCGTGTGACAGCCCTTGTGCTCATCAATTTTTTATGGATAACTATAAGCAACTATGATGCGCACGATTAATTTCTCGTTTTCTACTCGCAGTGGCGGATTAAGTGGAGGGGGAGGCTAGCAGGGGTTGTAGCCCCGGGCCCCCATATCCAAGGGGCCCCGCGAGGTCGAATAAAAAAATATCATATTGTGCAAAATCCAGAAAAAAGTATTTATAATTATATAATAATTTGTAGTTTTTAATATTATACAAGTACTAAAGAAATAATATTTGCGATAATAAATTATAGAAATAACAACATAGTTTTTATTTATATTCATAAAATGATCATATTTTGCTGCCCTTAAGAGGGCCCCGTAAATCTAGAGATTAGAAATCTATGGATTAGAAAATTTGGAGGATTTTAAAATGTTTTAAGGGATTTCCAAAATTTGCAATTCCTTGTATAATATCAGGAATCTCAATAAGTTTCATAAAAATCCTTTAAAGGTAGAATCATTTGATATTCCTTGATTTTCTTTAAAATTCCAGAAAATTGAGTATTTCTAAAAAACCAACCAGGTTTTCGACAACAACGTGTTGGATATTTTCGCGATATATGGTAACATCTTTTTTTCTTTAGATATTGGATTCTCACCATTCTCTTTAGACGAGAAGAAATTTCATGTTTCTCGAGTTCTAAATCGAAATGAGATATTTCCAATTTTAGCATCTTTTTATCTATTTAAATTGAAAAGTGAACATTTGTGAATCTGGTTTTCAAGAGGTTAATCGAACCAAGAGGCTACTGAGTACGTGATATAATAAAAAGTAACGGTTGCAAAAGGTTATACTTTTAGGTTCGAGTGTACGGCGTTCTGTACACCACCCAACATCCCACCACGGTGGTACGAGGTAATGAAGTGGCAACGCGGCATTTCAGGGGTCGTGAACGGGGGTGAGATTGATACCTAGAGTCACGTCGAGGCTTGCGAAGAGGAGGTGTCGAGAAACTGGATCTGCGAAATAGGAAAGGCGGAAAGACTCGAGGGTGGCTTTACTTCTCGGGATGGAAACGCTTCGCGTGGTTACATCCGTTTCTCACCATGTCGTGCTACTATGGGCTCCATTTCTCCTTTGAAAACAGTCAAAGAAAGAACGTTCCTCCCACTAATGGATTAGTTTTATCGCTCCCGTGAGACATAATACCTGAAACCGATATTTCAACTAAATTAACTCGAAACCTAACATGAAATCTTGTAGTGAAGAATAAGCGATTTAAATTTGATTTATTGGACGTAATTAAGGATGTTACTTCTATCAGCCTTTCAATAAACAACTGATTTAAGTGAAATGACTTCATTTAAGTAAAAAATTGAAACCAGAACACAAGGATTCCAATCTTGTTCGACAAACATCTCATCTCTCGACATTTTTATATATTCTGCATTAAAATATGCGTAGTAAAATAAATTAATGATAATTACTTGATGAAAAACGTCTAGAGATAATTCTAAGTGATACAGGTATAATGATTTCGAGCTGCGATATGTCAAAAGTAAAATTATGTCGTGTCAGAGGGCGCTTCTGCTATAATCAGAGTGTGTTTGAGGCAACTGACTTGAAGCACACAGGATCTTAGATCGCTAATTAGTTTATCTAGGTATAATCTCGTACAGTTAATCTGCGTCGGTGAGGAAGGCGCTTGCCAACCATTCGTCCCCCTTTATAACTAAATCCTAATTAAGCAACCCTCGAGCAGGGAACGAAGAGAAACATTCATCCCCTCTTAGGGTTCACCTTTTCTATATAAACCATATATGCAATGTGTATACCAAACACACACACATACATATATACTCTGCAAGCTTAATTTCCCTAGTGTGCGTTCGCACATATGTGATACGAGACCGAGAAATTACGCCACGTACGGTATGTGTTTTGTATGAGTGTTATATAGATGATGATTGATGATATATATATATATATATATATATATATATATATATATATATATATACTGGAGGTATTGGAATAAATAAAAAAGTAAATACAGAAGTAGCCGAGCTATTACATTTCTTTCTTCGCTATATTCTGACTATACCCGGGAACGAAATGTCACGAAATTCTAGGACTTTTACAATCTTATAGAGGCTGGTTCTCTTCTATTCAATAAAAAAAACAATTTAAAATTGTTTATTGATTGACAATCAAATATAATACTACAAACTAAACCGGTTTATTTCAGTCTGTAGTAAAATTATGAAAATTAATACCACAAAATGCTAATTCACCGAAAATATTGCTACTGTAATGGAAGGTGAATAATTAATCGGTTACTCAACTCTTCAGATTATGACGAGGCCTATTCTCGAGATGTCTGCATAAATCGGACATTTATGCTCAATAGTTCCGAAGCTTCGACGATAACGGTCTTGGAATAGTATCTCGTATATATAAATGTATAGGTATAGGTATAGATAGTCGTCATAAAAACGCAGTTTCCTCCAGAAGATCGTTAAATCGCCCGAGACGACCCGTTTCAGGGTCCATCTTGTCCCGGCTTACGCAATTGCTGCGTAAATGAAGCGGCGACTCAGCGATGATATCGTTTCTGGAATTTAAGGTCGGTCTCTCTCGCCCATAGTTATCAAATTAACGACGAGAATTATGGCTTCGTAAAAGTACAGTGGAGTTGTAGTTTATTACCAAGACCGTTCTCGAGACGATACCATGACCTAAAGATTGCAAGGCCACTGAAAAACAATCTGTAATAACGAGACCTAGCCAGTCGAGAGTCAGGAATTGCAACTGTGGTTTCCTTAAGATTACCGATCCTTGAAGCATAAAACCATAAGAAAAAGTAAGAAAAACTAATGAATCGCTCTTTATTTTCTTCAAGCATGTTCTAATATAGTAACTTGTTACACGTAATAGAGCTGCTAATAAAGTTAATTTACTCGTACCTTTTGCTGTGCAATTGTGCATTTACTGTGTAGGTTTTTGTTAAGTTTTAAAAATGTTCAAATATTAGAATACTGGAAAAAGTAAAGAATTTTCAATTGGTATTCCCTGTGATGTCAAATAATAAAAGTCACATGAAAATAACGATGCGAAAAAGGGGAGGAGGATTTATTATTTTCTGTGATAATTATTGCCTCGGAGAGAAAATTAATAAGCCCATTCCAGCATCCCCATTTGCACAAAGAATGATCCCCTCGGACATGGTCAATCGTCGGGCAATTTGTCGAAGAGCTACCGACGCCATTTCCACGCTTTTCGAGGTCCATCGAGTTCCCCATGTACGGATACGTATCAGTGGTCGGTTGCGAAAGACGGGGTCACGTAATAACATTTATGGGGAGGGTCGAGTGTGCTTGAGTGCACACTTATCCATACACACAGTCGCACACAGATCCGACGAAAACCAGCTGTCAATGGCGTAGAATCTCCTCTCTATAAAACTTATCGATACTTCATTTTTTATAGACAGCAAAAAAATCTAATGGACCGAGTATTCTTCACTTTAGAGTTCATACAAAAACTCATACTTTTAGACTTTTTAAATTAAATTAAATTTTTGGGCATATTTCATAGTTTTAATTAAAACCAAATGAAATTCCAACAATTGTAAGAGCTTTTTACTCATAAAGGCGGAAGAAGAAAGTATATTAAAAATCATATAATATGTTTAGAGTTTCAATCTAAATTATAGAGAAATGTAGCCAAATTAAATAAAATATGCTGTCAAATTTCCTGTTCCTTGACTTGTACGCAGAAATCTGTATTTTTTGAATATTTCTTACTATTAGTGGAAAAGTACATTTCCTATTGATTTTTCGATGAATAAAAGTAATGGCTACGCCAGTGAGAGTCAGTGGTGTGGTATACGGCGATGCTGGTACGTAATAGGTATCAGCGAGGGTGATTTTTTTTCCCCGATTCACTAGGGTGGAAGTGAGTTCAATTTTTATAAAATAGAAAATGGAGTCGTCGAGTATCGCTCTCGAGTGGGGCTCCTCGTAGGAAAATGATCACCGTAGTAACGATCGTCCTCCTGTATCCATTACGTACTTCATCCTTGAACGCCACTGCTCTCAGGATATAATCGCAAACACGTGACCTCTCTTTGAATCCCTCATATTCAGAGCCAACACACTCTATATATCTATATATCTCTATTTGCACAAATAAAGCTCCAAATTGGATGTTGTAATTTATCAAACAAGCCCTTATAAAAAATTTGATCAAGTCCAGATGATATTAAATGTCAGCCCTTGGCTTTAATTTCCAAATGTTTTCCTTGGCATCCAGTAACCTCAGATTTTTTGGACCCCCCTTCCCCCTCTTCAGTATCGCTGTGTAACACAAAAATAATTTTTTGTGTTACGATAAAAATTTAAAATAATTTTTATCCCATTCCTCCTGACTTAAAACGATCACTCTTCAATTTATATCCATGATCGACGTCCACTTACCACACCACTTTTCTTTTAATAAAAGCCCTTCTCTCACTCGCCGACCAGTGCGTTTAATTAAAAACGAAAGTCACACATAAATCAGTCCTCAATCCTGCTTTCCCCAATCATGCGACCACAATATGGTCACATATCCCCAAGGGTGTCCAACAACAATATATTTGTGTGATCAAACTTGACCGAGAACAAGACCTACCGTGAGTGGAATTTGGGTGAAAGGTGTGGGTCAAATGATTATGGGGGGGGGTAGAGAACGAGTAGCGTTAGTATGAGAAGTGGAGAGGGTAGGAGTGAAGTGGTGGGATGGGAAAGGCAACGTGTCAATTTCGAGGAAACAGGTGCTCGACGCCTCTGTGACAGCATGTTCGGGGTTCGCCTGCTGGCAGGAAGGGGGTGGAAAGCAGGATGGGCTCGGGGCTCAAGCTCGGGACTCGGAGGGGGTGAACGCTACATCAGTGGAATGAGGTAACATGGGATCGCGTGTTGAACATACACACAGTTAGCACGGGGCACGGGCGCGGGCGCGGGTAATGTCGGCTTGGCGGATGTTGGCAAGGGTTGGTTGGTAATAGGCCGCCGTCGTTTCCACCCCCACCTCCACACCCCCTGCACCTAAACATCGTCACTGCTGCTTCCTCATTCGCCTCTGCAACGCCCTCCGTTAACCCCACTTCGCCTCTCCTGATTGTATCAACAGCCTCATCAGGCTCATCCCAACGCTCACTCTCTGCTAGTCGTTCGTCGACTACCGCTCACCCCCTCGACAACCTCTACACCAGGGTATAACAACTCCCGTAGAATTTAGCAAGCCAACCCCTCGGCGATACGCCATCGCGCGCACGGTTATTAATTATTTGGGTGCGCAAGATACCCAGGAAGAAGCCATGTCCGTGTCCCCAACCCTCGAGTTATATATAGAATTGAATTACTGAGTATAGATACACTTCTATGCCTACATACATCTGTATGGAGTATATCGAAAAGAGGGTAGAAACCACCTTGGCGAAGACAAACACGGGATCTAGGAATAGGGGAAAAAAGTAACGTATATTTGGCTGGTTTTATGGGACCAAGTCTTTGTGAATATTGTACTGCGTCGATCTGTACCATATGTCATTATTTGGGTGTGATGTTTGTAATTGATGATGTATTTTATATAAATAAAAAAAGTTTATAACTATAGAATTCGGTATAAAAATCTCCGCTCTATCGTTTAATGTTTTACTAAAAAATCGTAGAACTTATTTTTGTTCGTTATTAGCTTTTTTTCGTTCAGTTATGCAATGAAATCAGTTTTTACTTTTTAATGTTGAAATCAGGAGCACTTGGTGTGCATGGAAAAAAATAACTGAGAGCGCTTCATTAATAAAAACGCATCTTTAAATTGTGAATAATATAAGTGTAAAAACAGGGATACTGATAGTTAAAACGAGTGAATATTTTTATAAAACATCAATATTTATATTTATATATTCAGGCAGTTTCTTTATACATAATTCATATGTATAATATATCTCTATATTAAACACTTGGATTATGTAAATATGTGTGGTTTAAGTTCTGAACGTTCAAATGAACGAATTTTGTATTGATTGTATTTCAAACTAGAAAGAGTTAGATAGAGTAGCTAGGTTCTTGCGTTATTTTCAAATTCGTCAAAATGGAGTTAGATCCCTTTTTGCACGCGACTATTCATACATAAATATAAAATTCATATATAAATAGTAGAAAATGTTCTCCAGCAGTTGATGAATATTATAGGTATCCCGTAAAACTGTACAGTGTAATTCTGTGTTAACATGCTCTTTTTGTTTGCATGATGTGTATTATAGACACTATGCACTACACTATGTAGTATAAATAAGCGATTGATGTACTCGATAATGTCGGAGTGTTTTTCTGTATCTTTTTTAACAGTAGATGGAGGTTGAACCTGACAAGTCATGCAGGTGTGAGAAAAAGCATCATCTCGTCATGTAGGCCGGTACCAGACCGGTACATATCAAGAGGTTAAAGCACGTGCAATCATCCCATTTATCTTATTCGAGTTGCGAGATCCTCGTAGCATTGTAAATCAATCAGTAAACTATGATCGACCATAATTATGCCAGTTGGTTTGCTTTAATCGCCATAAACTACTCCTCTGATGACTATTTGCCTCTCCATGTTCTTCTTTCGGATGCATAAGCAAATTTGCATAAAACGCATCAGGGAAATCAGAGAGTGAACAACCAAGCGGCTAAGCTCCCTACAGTAATTATTGGCAAATTGATATAACTTGTTTTATGCCCGTGCTTACTCTCTGAACCTGGCACTATAATTGAATTAGTAATTTTCTACTAATGAGTAATTTTCTACTCATGTGAAGTGTAAATTCAAGATCTATTTTATTTGCCTTGCCTAAAATCACTTGTACTAAAATCGGTATAAGCCCAACCAATTTTGTTCTTAACAAAGTAAAAGTAAACTACTACGATTCCATAACTTCCATCAGAATTCTTCTTTTCTCCACAAGAATCTAGTTCACTAACTCCATATGCACATCGTTATGCAAATCGGAAATGAAACGTCATTGGAGAGTACTCGGGTGGAAAGTGGAATCGCTCCTGCTGTCGTGGCAATCCACAAATAAAGATTGTTGGAGGAAACTTGGAGAAGTGCACGAATAGAGACTCCAAGTCGAAGAGAGATAAAAGGGATGGAGAAATGGGGGATGGTTGTTCATGGATGGGGGTGGAGATTGAGGAATGGAAAATGGAGGGTATATGGAGGATGAGATAAGAGATTCTCCTGATTGAGTATCTTGCCCCCACGAGGCGAAGGGCAGTAGAAGGGAGGAATCGAGGAATGAGTAAATTAAAGCAGACAATTTGAAAACTTAATTACCTGTGTAGGCTCTATTAATTAATTTTCCTCGATTTTCTCTCCACCTTTACTCTATACCCTCTTTTACGAACCGCATAATTCCGAGTGCATTATTCCCAGCACGTCTGGCACTGGAAGCTTACCCTATATTTCTCGAGCACTCCCACACCCCAACCCCACACCTCACGAGACCTTTGTTCCTCATTTACTTTTTATCTCGGTGGCGGTAACCCCGCCCAATCCCCATTTCTCGCTTCTATGAAGTGAACTATCCTCAACCCACGAACCCTACAGGTACTTATCCATGCTCTATTCGTGTTTGTTTCACAGGTGTGGGTGTGTGTAATTTTTTCTTTCTTTTTCATCTCCATCATTTCAACCCTTTTTCTTAAAAGCACTCGCATTTGCTTGGACATTTGACAAAGGTAAAGGAAAACTGCAGAAAACCTTTCTCGATTACAGCCATTCTCGAACTCGAATTTTAGTGTGATTTTTATGATTAATAATTAAAACATAACTGCTTTTTTGTATTTTCCTTCATTGTTCTTGTTCATCAAGTTTTGGTGTAAATTTTTCCTGGCAAAATATTCCCTTTTTTCACTTACCACTCGGCTCTTTATTTCGCTAAAATCTCGAGAGATTTTGAGAGATCACACTTTCCTTGGGGAATATTATGAGATTGCAAGAAATTCCTCCCTTATCACTGAATCCTCTTTTCTCTCTTTCCTGAATCCTTTGCAAAATAAGAGGGAGGAAACCTCCCGTGTTTTACGGATTTCTCTCTCACGGGTTTTGAAGGAGACATTGTTTGCCAAAAACAGAACAGATTTCGACTCTTTACTTGCGCTATTATATCTTTGAGTATAGCGGAATGTCGATTGTAATACAAGTATTGTCTCCTTTTCACTTATCAGTATTTTGATATCCACAATCTGTAATTCTATATAGACCTCGGGATTCAGGTGTACTGTAATCTCGAGTGTTTTATTTCTTCATGATGAAAGGAATGTCTTTTATCGCAGGGATGAATTCCCTGCAAGTGTAACTATGGAGAGCGTAAAAGTTTCCAACTCACCGGTTTCCTGAATATTGAATTTCAAGACTTCTTTGCATTTGAATTCGAGGCTCACATGTTTCTTAGAGAAATTTAGAAAACGTGTTTGGAAATGAGAGTGCTACTTCACTTCGGTCAAATTTTGTACAAATAAAGTTTCAGGTTCATGTCTGGAGGAGATAAGTTACTGGATATACATTGTAAAGAAGTTACATGGTATGAATAGTAATAAAAATATATGTGTGTTGGAGATAAAAAAATATTGAAACTGATGCAAGTCTTTATTTTTGTTTTTTCAACCTTTACAAAAATGCTTTCAGTTTAGAGTGAATTACATAATACAGAATAATTATCAAAGTATTGGCGAATACATATATATTCCTATATCAAATCAAGTCAATTTATATTTCCAATTATTTCTGAAAATTGACAATGTGATTTGACCCTTCAGAAAAGAAATCTGATAACTTTTTCAATTCCCAGGAGCTCTGCAGGATTTTCCACGTTGCCTAGCATCATCTCTCAGATCCAGTCGATATTCGCAGCATTTATGGGGGGCAAATTGAGGTGTGAACCATCTGTTCTCTTTCAATGGCACTGTTCAACAATAGAATAAAAAAGAAGACATGTGTTCTGTGCATAATGTGTTCATAAATATGAATATATACAATATGTATATACTATAGTATTCTACAAGGCAATTTTGTTTCCACATGGCTATTCATTCTATGAATAGAAATTCTGCAATTAAAAAGTATCTCTGTGTATATCTTAAACTATAGATACATCCTGATTTCTTTAATTATTATTCTTATTATTCTTATTGTATTTCTTCCTAAAAGTCAAACATTTTTCCAAATCTCTATAAATCTCAACCCCGATGTTCTCTGCACCGTGAAAGCCGCACAGAAATCTCTCAAGGGGAGTTTTTTTACCATGTCAAATCCTCCCAGCCGGATAGTAGAAAAATATAGGAGCCCATAACGAGAAAGCAACAATTTCCTTTGTAAATTCGTCAATCGATTGCCGTGAAGTTCGTTAAGCTCGGCGTGATTCCCCAAATCAGTTAGTACATTGAAAAGCGCGTCCAATTGCATGAAAGTGGGGCACACTACGAAGAGACATAGAGACAGACGGTTCCCATTCTCCAGAGTCTGTAGGGGCGGCAATTGTGGGGCTGGCGAGAGTCAATTTTGCCATTTCCAAAACAGACAGGCATAGTGGCAGGGTGAGATAGATGCATATAGGGTGTCAGGATCTCGTGTGTGGATCCCTTCCGGCCTGATTCCCCTATTATGCCGGATGATAATCACTAATTCGATCAGAGCTGGCCCTCTGCGCGAGGACATCGGAGGGTTGGGAATACGAAAACACGCGTTTCCAGCCACAAGTGCTCTACAGTCTGCGTCATCGCTAATACCCGGCTCCATGCCAGAACGATGGTGGCAAGAGTGCTGGTGGTGCTGGTGGTGAATGCGGTTTGGGAGCCGTATAACTGCTGTATCTCCGTCTCGCTCGGGGCCTGCTGAACTTTCAGCAATTACTGTAATTAGTCCAATTAACAGACTCGCTTGAGCGCCTCTCTGACTCTGACCCCGACCCACACACGAAAGCACATGTATATACAAATATATATGTACAATGCGCCTGTATATGTACATAATAGGAGCGTATGCAGTAGAGCATGGCGCCCTATGTCTGAAGAGCGAGTATATACGAGTGTATATACTCGTGCAGGTTTTATCAGTGTATTTTGCGAGAGTGGAGGTTTCGTATGTTGGTATGTATATGCAGTATGCACGTTCTTGCACTCTGACTAGGAGTAGGTACTCGTAACTCGTAACTCGTAAACCCGCATAGGAGGAAAGGGTGCCGAGACGGTGAAAAGGGGTTGGAGGATCCTCGGCGACGTACTAGGTTCAAGTTTCCTCTTTCCTCTACATTTTGCACCGAGTCACTCTGTTTACCCACCACTGTGTGCTCGACACCACCTACTGAGTTCTTGGTGTCGTGTCGCTTCTCGATTTGCAAGTTTTACCCGAGTTATATTACACGTTATACATTTCTAAATATTAATTCTTGTTGACATTTGCATGTTGCTCTTGTGTGAAAATGAGAAAACGCGGTTTAGATATTCAGCTTATTTTAGTTGAAACGCATTTGCAAATTTTCAGTTGAAAACATGTGTTGGGATTTTACGTATAAAATAAGAGTAAAAAATAGATGCTTGGTAAGTTGCATGTGTTGAAGAAGCAGTAAAGAAATATGAGGGTGGGAAGCTGTCTGGGGGTGGAACGTCAGGGGGCGGAAATGCCATTAACACCTCCGTCGGTGGTACAGTGTACTTCAAACAAATTAAGCGCAGCTGTAATTGCGTTATGGCTGCGTCGCTCGGGTCTCTTTCAAGACTCTCAAAGTCCTCGATGACGTAGGTGATAAATAAGAGGGATTGTCAGCCATCCGTAATGAAGTCGCGCAAGTTATAATTCAACTAGTGTACGACATTAATTACTTATTAATAACGAGACGGAATTCAACATGGGAAAATGAAAAAAACCCTGTGGAGAAATAATTACTATAATATAGTAATAAATATAACTTGGAGTAAATATATGTCTTGTTGATTTCTGAGTTTATTCAATGGAACATTTTTCAACAATATACAAAACAAATGGTAATACTGACACATGCAACGAGGATCGTCTGTTACGAGTGTCTGGTCAATATCGGCTATCAACGTACAGGGATAAATGCTGATAGATAACGTATCGATATTTCGTATCTGCCTGGCCATCATCGAGGATGATTGCTAATAGAATATTTATACACGCACAGTGACTACAAGCTCACGGCTTGTTTACGGTCATTTTAATCACACGCCAATAATTCCCACCGCTGTGACGTTTCTGATTATTTCTTGCCTGTGATGAAATTCGCAAAAGGTCGTTAACCGGAATTCACTGCTGATTCTAGTTTACTTGGGTTGCATTCATTCTTCGTAAATTAGTCCTACATCCTACTTTTTACAAAGATAGGTGACAGAAATTTTACACAAGTCGCGATAAGATTTTAATATTAACCGATAAAAATTTATTTGCGTACTTCACTGTCAATTAATTACAATTAATCATTCTAAAATCAACGTTTTCAAACTCGATATTGCGAGTTTCGTCAGTAAAATGGACGTATAACTCAAAGCGGGAATAAATTAACAGCTTGAATGCATGTAGAGTGATTGGCGACAAATAATTACAGGTACACTTTGTTTATAGGCTACTATCAATAGTTGGTCAATAATTAAATGCTTATATCCATTATGAATTGTAACTGGAATATGGAAACTCTATTTAAAGAACGGGTTGTTTCAATATAGATGTAAATTTGTTAATCGTTTTCATGAAAATGATTAATGTTCAATTATTTGTACCTGTATAGTTATAACACGCATGGTTTGATGCATATTCAACTGATTTCAATGTAGATTAATTAATTTCATGATATAGTGTAAACTACTGTTGCAGAAAAATGTGCAGAAAAGCGATACCAGTAAACGATAAAGGAAGCTATAAAACATGAAATTAGCATTTTAAACCCAAGGATAGATTGAACAGTTTTCCACTTTTTATTTAAAAGGTCAATTACGTCGTATCATTAAGCGTAGCACATTTTCGCGAAAGAAACGTTTGTGCGAAGTAAAGCGCATTTGTTCTGTTTCGTTTGCTAAGCTTAAGAAGTAGGCGAGGTCGCATAAAAGTTCTTGTAACGATCGTGTCATGGTCGCACATTAAAAGAAGTTAAAATCCTGTTGTAAAGACAGATAAAAAAAAATAATCAAATGTGCATTTTTAAATAGAAATGCTCAAAATTTTCTAGGTTTTGAGGGTTTTCCAATTTCTGTAGAGCAACCCTGGAAACCGAAAATTGAGGAAGGAGAGGAAGAAGAGAAGTTCCGACTCTACCACGTAATTTCCATTTGACACAATTTTTTACAACTTTTCACTGCAATCCCAATACGCTTTTTCTGCTTGGATGAGTTAGTCGTAAGAGACTCAATTTAAAATACATCGTTCCCTAGTTTCCGAAACAGAAAATGTAATTTCATGGCAATTGGCTCTGTCCAATTCCTAAACTATTAGCTACTACTAGTAGTAGTAGTAGTTATGAACGAGCAAACTACTTGGAACACGAGACAAGTCGAACAGTGTTAAATGATGCGAGAAAAATACATTGAGGGTTGAGGAGATCAAGATGAGAGGACGCAAGAATGAGAATGATGTAGGAGTGTTGGGGATGGAGGGAAGTACCAAGGATTCTTACACGAGAACAAGCCTTGCGTAGGATACGGTGGAGGAGGTTAGGCGGGGCGAACGTGGGACGAGATGGGGATAATAAAAAGATTTATTCGGCTTTTATCCTAGAGTTATTCAGCTCTTTTCATCCACCCGAGGGCCTTTTTATTTTCTTCTTATAAGTCTCTTCTGGCGGAGGCGGAGCGGAAAACGACGGGAGAAAAAGAATAGGTGGGACAGAGAGAGGAAGGGAGAGTGTGAGAGGGTGAGAGGGCGCCAAAGGAGATCGAGAGAAAGAGAGGGATGAACGGGTCCTGATTAAAATATACGAGCGAGCCTCGCAGATTTCTTATGCTGCAGTCTCGCAGGGCCGCGTATTCGGGGAATTCGAAATGAGGAGAACAGAGGAAGGGGATGAGAACCGCTAAACCCTAGGGGGATAACGCGGAAACAACGCTTTCTGAATATTAGGCACGTGGATAATATCACATTTCATCGGGAATTCTACGAGATTGAGAATTTATGAAAGAATGGCTTGCGGCATTTGAATTCCGTTCCACGATTGCCTCCATCCGTTTTTAAAATATTTCCTTTTACACGTTATAACAAGTTTACTTATATATCCTAAAATATAGATATTTTCAATTTAAAACTCGTTAAGCCGTCAGGCTTTTAATTTTTTATTTTAAGCAGTTTCAACGCTTTACAGATCTGAATACTCGAATATAACAATTTAGTTTTAGGTGCTTGAATAATATAGTTTTGGTATATCAAAGTTAGTCTAAAAGAGGATTTTAAACGAAAATAGATAAATAAATAAATAAAGCAAATCGCACGAAATTCACACCACAATCGCATTGTAATGATAATATTGAAATGTCTTTGTAGGTACTTATGTTGTATACCATAGAGTCAACGTGTATTATTATCAATGAGGACTCGAACTCTGCTAACGAAGTGCATTCTCCAGAGATGAGAGATACTGACAAAGGGTGCAAAATGTTTAGTTCTGGGCTGTCGTACTAACAACCCTTGTTTACGTTTATGGCTTTGAGTTTGATGATCGCGTGCTTCGTACCGCATTTGTACGAGACTGTGAAACCACATTTCTATGAGCCTCTACATTAGTGTGTCCTCAACTCTTCGCATGTATATGTGTTTCATTGTTGCAGATTCATGTTTCTAAAATAAACGTTTGTGTCTAACATAAATGTATGTGATCGTGTGAATTCTCTAAATGTTAGTTAGTGATTAGAGAAACACTAATTTACTTCCGTAACTACTCTTTTTTTTCATGTATGAAAATGACCAAGTGTCGCGAAACGTGATACCTCCCACCTTAGTTCGAGCATGGAAGTGATTTAAACTCAAGGAAGTGAAGCAAGTGTTATAACTTTCATTCGAAGATGTCGCATTTATTGTAATTAATTATTCAAGAAATACTAAGAAGTAATATGGGACACTGCATACAGGAATTTGAAATATAGATTACAGCGTGTAGATACCAATCTCAGAAGCAGCTAGGGGTTGAAATCGTCCACTGTAACCTATAACCCCATAAACTCCGTACTCCCCTTACTTAATTCTTGGAGGGTTGACACCAAAGGGGATGTATAAAAGGATGAGAGAGCTGAAACTGAAGAGGGAGAGAGAAAAAGAGATGTTTTGAGGAAGGTAGAAAAAGATAAAAAGAGGAGGGAAAGACAGTAACAATGAAACAGAGATACAAACAGATTATGGTTGAATCAAAGTGAGAGGGATACAGAGGATATGGGGAATTCTTTCGTGGGTAATATACGAGGTAGCCATCGTCTTTTAGAGCCAATTTGCTAAATGAAACCCACCCAGAGTGGTTAGCACGTGTTTATCACTTTTAAAACAATGCGCACAAGATACTTTTTTAACTTTTTCTTGGAACTTAATCAATGTTCTGTCTGTTTTCTTTTTTGCAAGACGACAAACTTATAAGTTTAAGTCTGCTTATAAGTTCCATACACACGTTGTATAAATGGAAACATCCAATTTGTGTTATCGACATTCGATACTACCAATTCAATATCTAGTATTCCATCAAATTGCTCAAACTCAAACTATACTTCCTTAATCAGTTGAGTCAATTTACTGTGAATGCCACAAACTTGTATCGCCTGTTAGATAAGAGGCACTTGTCAAATACAAGGAGTTGATAAGTACAATCGATAATAATATCAAATGTAACTTATTGTCGTAGAAATAATTAATGACAATCCTCTCGATTCAATCGAGTTGTTATTTCACTTTCAAATACTTTACTATGAAAATAATTTGCAGAAAGCGCAAAGGCATCATGAGATTCATTTCAGGACTAGCTGATTGTGTTTTTGCAATGTTTTGTTTGAGGCTTTCTGTAATCATGTTAAATGAAAAAATATATCGTGCTCTTCAAGACATTCATCAGCTCATGTTAATCGTCGAACACATTCTTTTGTAAAAACTTAATTTCAACTTAAAATTACATATAATTTTATCCATTCCGAAGAGTGGATCGGACTTTCGTACTGAGAGGAGTGTAATTAAGAATTTTTTCTCTAGAAATGATAATCAAGCTAGCGGCCTCACAAAATGATTTTGTCTTCATCTCGGTGCATGCTCGAGGCGAACTTCATCATCATGTATAATCGGGTGCCCTGTAGATGACGGTACATACCGTATTCGCGACCTTCTCACCTCATTCTTCTTTTTTTGTTCCACTTCTTTGCTCCTCTCATCTCGCGAAGGAGCTCGTCACCTTGCGAGCCGCGTTATTAATCTGGAAGTTCGCATCTACATACAATATCAAGAGTCGAGCACACATGTACATGCAAAAAAAAACAGACATATATAACTCACACAAGGTATACGTCTATATACAGTACCTAAATATATACGTACCCAACTATACAGTACACACTCATTCATTATATAACACAGACACATATGGGGAAGATGAATGTAGAAAATACACCGGTACATGCAAAAAATAGATACAGTGCATACTGTAGTAGTGATAGTATGTATACTAGAGACGAACATAGGAGGATATGGCAACCAGTGTGCTGAAACGCAAAGTGTCGCGACCGTGTCATATCCGACACTGCGGGTTGTATCAGTATGTGTATGTCGGCATTTTGTGTGCCAGAACATGAGTATGTACCAAGCATGCCTCAAGGCTCGAAGATCAAAGAGACGACACGGAGCATCGCGCTCCTGAATAGTGCAGTGGTTTTACGGAACATGATGGTGAACAGATGGATGGCGACGAGGCCAGGGAATGTAGGGTGGAATGGAGATGTGGATGTAAATGTGGATATGGATGAGAAGAGGCGTCTATGCACCCTCTCCTTCTCGCTCTTCCTCACCCTCCTACATCGTTACCTATATTTACATCTACGCTGTTGGTAGCTCATACCTTGCATACTCCAGTGGCGTATCTTCCTTATGCTGAATATAACACTAATGGTTTACATACTTTCCATTTAAATTCATCTCTCACTCTTGTCAGAGATATTATTGATCGTTCGAGAAAACTGTCTTCCATCATATCTATTATCGTTTGATTTTTTGTCAAAAAGTTTGAAATATTAATATATATATATATATATATATATATATATATTATATTATAATAATTTTAAATTAATATATTATTAAATAATATAAAATATTACGCGCTCCGCGCGCGTATTTTCGTTCTTTTTCGATATTATATAATTTAATATATTTCATCTCTCTAATCTCTTAAAATCTATGTTAAACTTTATGAAAATCTCTCAAATTTCCAAGAAACCTTTGAAAATCTGTGAAATTGCTTAAAATTCGTGAAAATCTCTTAAAATTTTCAGAAACTTCCTGAGATTCTTTTAAATTCAATGATAACAATGCAAATCCCTTTCATATCCTTTAAAATCCATCAAAAGTATTAGAAATATCTTCAAATTTCATGAAATCTTTAAAAATTCCAGAAAAATTTACAAATTCATAAATCTTCTAAATCCACTTTAAAATTCATGAAAATCTCGAAAAATTCCTAGAAACCTTTTGAAATTCCATGACAAACTTTAAAATCTCTTAAAATTCCCAAAAAAATTCTTGAAATTTTACGGAAACATTTAAAATCTCTATATCTTTTTATCCCTTAAAAATTACATAGAAATCTTATCAAATTCCATGAAATCCTTTAAAATTCTCACAAAATCATTTAAATATCAGAAAAATCTCTCAAAATTGCTTAAAATTATTAGAAATCTCATAAAATTCCTTAAAATTTCAGGATAATATTTCAAATTTCTTAAAACCTCATAAAACTCTTACAAAGCTTTTAAAATCCCTTAAAATTTCACAAAATATCCTAAAATCCAACACAATTTTACAAAATCGATTTAATATCCTTAAAATCTCTTGAATTTCGTAAAAATCACTTAAAAATCGTTAAAAATTCACATAAAAACCTTCAAAATCATTAATCTCTTGAAATCCATGTTAAAATTAGTGAAAATCTCTAAAAATTTGTAGCAACTTCTGGAAATTTCTCAACTTGTAAAATCTTTTAAAATCTTTAAAGATTTCGTCAAATTCCATGAAATCCTTAAGAATGTTACAAAATCTCTTATAAATTAGAAAATATTTTTTGTAAACCCTTAAAATTTGACAAAAACCTTAGAAATCTTTGTAAATTCTATAAAATCTTTTGAAATTACTCAATAAAATTCCCTATAAAGTTTTAAAATCCTTATTTAAATCCCACAAAATTCATATTTTAAAAGTTATAAAAGTACCTTGAAGTCCGCTTAAAATCTGATTAAAGTCATGAAAAATTCTAAAAATTTCCAGAAACTTCTTGAAATTCTTTAAAATTCTACGGTAACATTTATAATCCCATTATCTCTCATGAAATCTTTAAAAATTCCATAAAATTTCCTCAAAATTCCTAGATTTTCAATGCATTTCGAGTTTAGACTCGTGACAAAATGATTATTAACAATCTTTAAATTTTATGAAAAAAAGTGTACATATATATTTTCCGACCGGTTAATTTCGTCACAACGTGAAATATCTATAACCTAATAGTGGCACGTAACTTCCCAACCCTTCTCAACTACGTATCGATAACATAACCTATTAACATATTTCAGCACAAAAGCATTAAAAAGGTTAAAAAAATTATTACATATATGTATACATATATATATATATATATTTTACGTCAATTATAATTATAATTATAATTATTAAATAAATTGTTAATTAATTATTAATTTAATTGTGAAAAAATTATGATTAACGAAACAAAATTTAAATGAGCGCGCCAACCGGTCGATTGTCGAAAAGCACTATCGATACTTACGCGACAACGAATCAGATTGTCGGAAAGGGCGTTAGGTTTTTTCGACTTCGACCTCATCATCTTTTTATAATAGGAATATATACTGCTCCCAATATCGCATTATCGGAACTGAACGACCCTTATAGTCTCTCATCTTTATTGTGAACGTGGGAGATGATTAGATTTTGTAAAAGTGAAGATAGGGGTGGATGAGGGCGAATTGTAGTGGACTGGAATGAACAAGAGTTGAAAAAAACCAGGCGGGGAGGAGATTTATGAATAGTTGGGGTGTTCCAAACAGACGAGGGGATGGTAGCTAAACTACAGTAGTTAAATGGTTAGGTTGTTAAAAGCTTGTTAAAACGCACCATGCATTATGTAGCGCTACTCCTGAATGTTTTCCATTTTACGTCTTCTCTTTTTTGTTTATCAAGTTTGTTTTTCACGTTTTCGAGAAACACTGTCGGTTTTAGATTCACCTTTTTAAAGTTTGAACGTTAAGAAATTCAAGCTGAATTTTCCTTAGATTTCTGACTGCATTCTTTATCTCACCAGTGAAAATTCCAATGAACGTATTTTCAAACAGTGTTGGATGGAAATTTCAACACATTTTTCACTGTGTGAGAGTTACGCCACTGGCATATGTCTACACAGACGTCGAAAGCCAACACGGTTTTCGCGATGCCTGGTCGCGTAAAACACAAAAGTTTCTCTTGCGAGGCAGGCACTTGGGGTCGTAGTCGAGTATTGCCTGGGTATGGTTGGGGTGCAACGGCATTACGAATCACTGATTCAGAACCCGCTTTGCTTCCACTACCAGTTTCCGATATGCGCCCCTAAAGAAGGAAAGATACATAGAGAGAAAAAGGGAATTGAACGAGAAAAAGTGAAAAAAAAACGAAAAAAAGAAAGAAAGAGAAATGAAAGAGGGAAAAAGAAAGAGAGAAATGGAAACGAGTGAAATGCGGGTTTGGATGAATATAGAGGGTATATATAAATATATATGCACGAGTTGTACTGGCTCTCTTTCCGTTTTTCTCTCTGATGCCTCTTTCCACGCTATATGTACTTCTTTCCCCGCTTTACCTCGTGGAAAAATATGCGACTGAAATATTACAGGCGCTCTTTTAAAAATCTCCGGGGGCTCTTGGAACCCCATGTAAAGGCGCGTTGAAGAGAAAGGAGAGAGACAAGGAGAAAGGAAAGGGGAAAAAGAAGTAAACGGGAGAAACAGGTTGCAGAAGGGAAAGGTTGTGCAGGCGACAGAAAAATTTCCCCAAGCTTGGTGCCGGTCCGTGAAATGATCAAAAGCTAACGAACACGGCTTTACGCCGTGCTTTTCCTCCTCCTCCTCCTCTCGTCCCTCTTTTATGTCACTTCTCGTCGTCTTTTTTTGTTTTCTGTTTTTGTAATTGCGCAGCGATACATATTTCGACGATTTCTCAACAGACGCTGGCATCTCGGAATTTACCCAGCCATTCTCTTTGTTCTGAGATGAAGAGAAGCTTCGTATAATTGGAGTGCAATTATTTTATAATGACAATAAATGCCTGTCGGAATTATTTCCAGAGGGTCATGAATTTAGCTATTTTTCCAGGTTAACATGAAAACCCGGGCAGGGGCCTAGATCGGTTTCCCGGTCTGGCCCCCAATTGGTGTCACAATACAATTTCTACACGAAGAAACATGGAGATTAAATCCAGCTATTCATTGTTTTAAATAACGTTTTAAATACATTCTAAATTGTAGATTTATCTTTTCTGGCGATAAAATAAATCTATAAAACTGTAGTTTATTTCCTACGGTTGTTGGCATATTTGGTTTGTACCCATCGAGGGTGTCAACTAAATAGACATTTGTTTACAATAATTTGTGTCGGTATTAAAGAAAAAAGAACGTATTTTTTTTATCAAATAATAAGCAGGAGTTATAAATAGTATGCAAGTAATAAGACAAAGAACTGATAGTAAAAAGCGACAAGCTGAATATTTATATCCTGTTAAAATAAAGTATCGAAATCTGTTTCACTTCTCGTAACTATAAATATAGAAGATATTTGTATGTACAAATGAATTTATGAAAACAAGTCCGTATTGAAAGCATTTTGCTGTAATATGCATGATGCATGTCGTTAAATGTGAATTTAATTTAACACAGGATGATGTGTCAGTGTGCAACGGATATGAATTTTTGAAATACGAGCTCGACTTACGACAGTGGAATGAATAAACGATAATCCTTAAAATTAACGGAGTGTCTATTCGTCCAGTTTTTCCGACGAGTAGAATTAGCGGAACGGAAAAATTAATTCCCTTTCCAATTCAGCCAATTCATTTTGAAAAATTCTTCGTTCTAAAAAACTGAACGATTGGCCAAGGTCTAAAATTAATAAAGATGGAATGTGTTGAATTTTCTCTTCACTTAATGGGCATGTGGCAGTTATTTAATGGCTAAAATTTTATTAAAATTGAAAGATAGCGAAACTCGTTGCCTCATGTCTGCATGCGGTTATATTTTAGACTCCTAAAATATGCTAACTGGTGCTATTGCTATGAGTCACATTAAATTCAAATTTGAATAGAGCTTCCGCTGACTTCTGGGTCTTTGACCTTTGATCATTACAGAATATTTTTATGAGGTCACATAGTCGTGCATTTAAACCGAGTGGTACGGGTGGTTGGCAATATGTGCGTAGAGGAAATCGTGAAGCTTGCAAGCGGCCCTATTTCGTCAGTTTATATTCGTGCGTGTTAAACCACGCTCGATAAAGCGCGCGCGCAACATTTACAAGCGCGTAGCCACTTACCCGATTTAGTCGCGATATCAGCTTTCCTAATTGAGAAACACTTTCGATCAAGCCAATTAAGAATTTCATATCATTAATAATTTATCAGACGAAAAAGCGCAGAAATGTACTATATTGTTATGTTTATACATAGCACAAAATTTCTATCGTATAATACATATTAATAGAAACTTTTCCATTTGTATAAAATTCTAATAACTGAACTCTTTGTTCAGACAAAGCAGAAAATTATTTCTTAGAAGGATAATGAGTTATAAATCAGAAATGAGCATATATAGGCAGTACTATTCTTGGCAGTACTATTCGTCTACTATAGGCCTTACTAGGAGACGTTTATAATCGACCAGCTAGGGAAACGATCGCGTTGTCTTTATGCGTAAATTATGTCGGCATTAAAGCCATGTACCAGGAATATACCTGCAGGGCATTTCCCTGCGGGTGAACCATGCTACCCCTGGTGCAGGTCATGGGTTGAATGGCCGTGAAACGTTACATGGAAACTATACAGTCAACCTTAGTAGACGTACATGCATCTAATTGTATTTATGGATGGGCGAGCACAAGCTAGGTGACTTGTAATTTATAATTTATGTAATTCAAAAAGCTGTAACAGTACCCCAACATTAAATGCAGATCAATTATAAATGTATATCGCATTCTGCCGACTTCACTCAAGTGTATTTCATTAAATCTTTCATGCTTTTCATCGTACGACTCTCATCAGTCGTCACCCCTACACAACCTTTAGAATGGATTGTATATCAAAAGCGGATCTATTTTTGTCCAGAAGCCCCTTCGTCCTAGCTGTTATACAATTAATTGTATTTTCTCATAAAGCTCATGGGATTGACTGTATCGGTTTTATAATAACACAAGATTCAAGGATATAAAATAAAAAAGGTATACAGAATCAATATAGAACTATATCTCTAAAATAAATAATTCTATTTCCTTCACCTTATTTTGATATTTTGCTTGTCTCGAAAATTCTAAAGAAAGTGAAATGTAGAAGTATAAGAACCTTTTACCAAATATTTAATTTACTTCGAATTATAAATTACAACACCGATAAACCTTGTCAAGGACGCTCTCCCCTGTTCTGATCTCGCCTGAGAAAAGAAGGCGAGAAAGGTGATTACGAAGATTGGATGAGGGTTGGAAAGTTAAAAATCGTGGGGCGTGTAAATAAGGAAATAAATAAGCGACCTTGCACATTATGTTCGGCGCCCTGTAATAGCGAAGGCGAAGGGTAGCGCGGTAGTTACACGAGGGGTGGACGCTCTTTAAACAGTCCGTCGACCATTTTACCCCCTTGCGACTGGCACCGTCGTCTTGGTGTGAAAGCCTCTGTCGTAAAACCGCACACTTAATTTGCCTTGCAAAATTCAACCCCTCTTACTCTCTCTCTCTCTCTCTCTCTCTCTCTCTCTCTCTCTCTCTCTCTCTCTCTCGGTCTCTCTCGACAGAGGCAAGTTGTACTGTGGGGTATACGAGGTAGAAAAGTAGAAGCCACCCCTTGTTCACAGGGATGGTTGTGTCGCAAGAGTAGAATCAAGAGGGTGGTGGTGAGTAAGAGAGAAAACTCGAGGGAGGAAAAGGAGGTAGCAGTGGAAGGGGCGCGGGGGCGGTGGCGAGAGAAGAAAAGTGTGCTTAAAATATTAAAGCCGGGGGCGCTTGCAAGGAGGGTTCTTTGTTCCTCGGTGCTAGAGGGGGTTTGCCTCGCCGCTAGAAAGGGGCTAAAAGAGTAAGGGGTGCGCAAACAACCTGCCGCGCAAAATAATATATGAAATATGCACCGCGGTTGTTCCACAGAATTTTCTCCTATAAAAGTGTTCCCTCCTCCCCTTCTACCGCCTCTTCGACCTCCTCTTCCGCAACCCCATCATTCTCCTCTTTGCTCTCACGCTCTTTCTTCCCTCGCGAACGAGCCATGCCCAGTGAACGTCGGCGCTAATGAAAAACCTTGAATTTTCCATGAAGGAATTACGTCCCCGCTACTCCTATACACTACTCACTAACTCCACCTCTGCACTTTACTCAGTATATATACACTTTTAACCGTACTTTGCTTCCTTTCTTTTACACCATGTCGTGAACTCTATCGCATTATTCCCACCGGTCTCGGCGAAAAAACTGAAAAGTTCAGCTTGAGCTTAAAAATGAACAAACTTGTCTCACACGTTTGCGGATTGGGAAGAAGTTGGAAGCTAAAAAAGCGATGTGGTGGAAAATTGGGGAGAGCAAAATTGTTCTTGAGAGAAAATAGAACCAAGATATAAATAGTTACTTTTTAAATTAAATATAAGGGCGAAGTGGAAATAATTATATGAAGATCAGATCGATGAACTTTTCTACTTATTTAGTTTGCTTATATATTATATTTTTATCGAAAATTCAAAAAAAGTCATTGGAATATTACAAAATCTAAGAAGTAAGAGAATAACAGAAAATAATGTCTGGTAATTCTATACCTTGTAGAATCTCGTTTGAAAGTATTGGATTAAGATCGTTCTGGAAAATTACCCTTTCACGATAACCAGCTTTCAACTTTACACATGTAATGCGATCAGATGGACAGTTTACTCTCCACTCGGTAGTATGAAATTTTTCCCTCTCGCTGTTGTACACGAGAGTTTAATTAAACACTGTTTACGACGCTGAGAAAATATTATCGCACTCGCAAACGCGTTATTACCGTTTATGGCCAAGTGCAACGCGAAGCCACTCGCGCAATAACCGTAATTGAATAATAATGACGGTAATTTCCAGTGATAAAGAGGAAAGTGATGAGTATGCTTTTCAAAAAATTGAGATCTCTCATGAAAAGAGCAAACGAACTCAGTTATTAATAATTTCCTTTCTTCGACCCTCAATCTAATTACATCACGAATTTTCTCTGCTCCTTACTTATTTTCGACGATCGAAAAAATCAGGGAGTCTAGAAAAGAAAAATCGTAGGGGATATAAAGCTCTAGAGACCTCAAATATATCTCTGTAATTATGTGCTGGACCATGTGGACGAGGGTTGTGAAAGAAAAGGGTCTCTAGGGTTTCAAGTAGAGCAATAAGAATCTGGTGAACTCCACACTTGACGAGGATTTGGATACACTTCGATTTCGTCTTTTTTTTTTAAATACGTGGAATGTGGTATTATCACAATCATTTTTATTGATCGCTCCAACTCTGGGCTGTTACAATATACTCAATTATATATTGGAAAGGATCAAATCCAGATTCATAAAATCATAAATAAAAATGACTTTCGTCGAATATTTTGTGTGACATTAACAGGCACACTTTTATAGTTCCAATGGGCACAACCTATAAGGACGATTTAAACTTTGTATTTGAAGTATTAGTGTAGAGTGATCAAAGTTAAGTTTCAACAGTTTGGAGCATCTTATATAACCATTACTTTGATATCAAAAATGTTCTTTTCTTGTGTACGATCCCAGAAGGTAAAGTGAGAAGGATGTCACGGATGCATAGGGTGGAGGCAGACGTGGGGGAGGAAGGGGTTTGCCTCGATAAACATTGCGTGTAGTAGAGCCATCGAGGCATTTGAGTCTGGTGTACACAGCAGTTCAGCAGTACACAGCAGTTCAGCAGTACACATATTTGCAAGTATGTGCTCGTATGAGTATGTATAGCAGGGAGTGCAACTCTTATTCATGTAAAGACTAAAGCTTGCATACGAAGCCACGCATTTGCGAGCGTAAGCTCAGAAAACACGAAATATTTGAGTTGCTTGGCAAACACATAAATGTAAACGCGGCGTTTATTTTGCCGTTTACTTTTGTCCCTCTTGTCGAGCCCTCCCAGCCACAGTGCTGAAGGCGGGGGTGGAAGAGCGAAGATCAGGGAGGGAAGTAGAATCGACTAACGGTCGAACAAATATTGACCAAGCTCGATATTGCTCCCAATGCTTGTTTATTTATTTCAATGCCCCATGACCGATGGGCTTGGCTGGAAGGCTCGTGGACTGTGAGTGGAGGAGGAATGAGGATCTTATACATTTAACGATCTATATAGATACCATTCGTGTAGTTTGGTCTGTTTGTGTCTGATGACACACGTGCTAAACATTTACATCCGCACACACACACTCACATCTCGCATATAGTTCTCTAAGTGCGTCTATTTATATGCGAGGATGAATACTTGCATCTGCAGCACACCCCATCCGACATCCAGCATACATCCACAGTCCACACTCTGAAGTAAATCCATCAACTCGTGCATACTATGGAAATCCGACAGTTTTTATATAAGCATAAGTTTCTATAACCTCGGGGAGACTGAAACAACTTTAATTGAAAGGTTCTTGTGAATATCCCATATTGCTTATAATGCAAAACAACAAAAACTTGCTAATAAAAGGTAACTTATACATTTCCTCTGCGAATTTTCAGCAATTTTCTAAGAATCGATATTATCACAATAAATAATAAATTTCTCTTACGTCATCTAAAATAAGGAACAGCGCCTTAGAAAGATTACCAGTTTTAGGTCACAAGGCACTTTAATAATGGAACCTTTTATGAAACATAAATATTCAAATAACTTCCACGTCAGAATAAGTCAAATTTCTACTAAATGTATTATTAGGATTATATATAATTCCTGATATTCGATGAAATTCTATCAATAGCAATCGTGCATGTACATATACCGTAAAAGTAATGAGAACTATTATTTTCATCTTATATGTTCAAATCGCAATAATTCATGTAGGTTAAAGCTAAAATCGTGTCGTATTCAATACTGCAAGAAAATAAGAAAGAAAATGATAGAATGATCAAGGAAATGATTAAGTTCCTTAATAAAATGATTAAGGAACTTTGATACACCGAGAAAAATAATTTCTTCGTTTAAGAGGAATATTCCTTTTGTGGAATCCTCTAACATTTTCCTCTAAAAATGAGCATATTCCTCTACGAATTAGAGTATTTTCTGCTACTTTCAAAACTACGGATGACTAAACGACTACTTTTGCAATTTATTCTCAGATTGAGAATAATCTTTTAAAAAAGAGAGGATACTCTCTTTTAAACAGCACTTGCGCATGTGCTGCCAGTGAAGTGTAATAACCTAACTTGTCTGCTTGTCTCGCGTCGCATTTTCCAAAAAGTGTCAAGATGGAATCGACGCTTTCAGATATTTTGGTAGAATTAAACCTCGGCTCGTACATCAAATCATTTGAAAGTACATTTTGAATCTCAGTACTTTTTCATGCATTTTCCGTAAGATGTGTGTGAATTATTATATTTCTGGATTGCAAGAATTTATTCTTGGTATTTATTTATTTATTCTAACCTTTATTCTTTGGCATTATAAATTACATAATAAATTCAAATTCCGGGGATATTTACTTTATTATGTCTTTACTGGAAACAATAGGTTTCAATAATCATTATTATTCATTTGAATTAAAAAATACAGAATACTGGGAATGTCTCGCGCAGGAGGGCTTCCTTTCACACCAACCACTAAAATTAGTCATTGCACCCCGAAGCAGTAATTTAATGGTGTCGCTACGTTTTAAAATGTAGTAACGTTAAAGTTCCTTTTGTCAATAAATTAATATTCTAAGTTTAAAATGCATTATTCATTTCAAAGCCCTAAAATATAACACTAGAAAATAGAATATCAGTTTAAAGGAACCTTTTCAATTGATAGAATTTTTCCTTTTCTTTTAAGAGGAACCTCTTCATTTAAGAGGAATCCTTTATAGAAGAGAAAAATCTTCTAAAATTAAGAGGAACACTTTATATATCATATTGTAGAGGAAAAATTGCATCAGAATAAGAGTAATCCGCTTAAATGAAGAAATTATTTTTCTCGGTGTATATTGGCAAGAAAAGCAGATGACTTGTCTGGAGAAATGAGGTGGTATACATTTGCCGTACACCTTTTGATACACATAAGGTCGTCTAGGTGTTGGAAGTCGACCAAATCGGGTACCGAGTGGTCGACATGAGAATGAACACGTTATACGGCAGTAACGGCTCGTTCAATGAGCGTCGGACACATCGATAGTCATGTATATATGGTATATACACTTGAACATACGTAGAAAACGACACGCATACCTTGCAGACTCGACAATGAACTTCATGCGTTAGGCCAGTGCACCAAGTACCAGTGGCACACATATCCGCCTCACGTGGCGAACGTGGTGAACCAGTCTGAGCCAGTCCTTGTCTCCCTGTTTCTGAACGCACGTGTTCTTCAGCACGTTGCTGGCAACAGTCATGTAAACCCCGGCTAACGTCGACCTAACAGAAACAATTAAGCTTAATTAATAACTGCTAATCCGCACGCGTAACTGGTGCCGCGAGGCTTTGTAGAATAGTAGTAGTAAGTAGTGGATGGATATAATGTATATGTACATTCATTTATGTATATAATATATTTAGATATATGTAATTATGTATATTGTACATAGGTATATATCCGAAGTAAAACGGGTTGAACCGCGAACGTAGGCGTCGACATAATACCAGATTTCGCTTGCTAACTCGTTAATTAACCGATGAATCAGCATGGCGGCGAGACTTTCGTGGAACACTGGAGAGACCGCCAGAAGCTTTTGCTTTAGCTAACTATTGAGAATTGGTCGCTCTCGTTTTCTATCCATTCCAACATCCAACGTCTTCCAGGTGAATCACTTACTGCACTAACGAGCTCCTTAAGTCGTTTCGTTCTGAGTTCCTCGTTCCAGTTCCAGTTCACGACGTGCATCGATTTCCTTCTAACTCTCTCATTACAAGAGTTTACCTATATTTACTATTTGCTCCGGACTCGAAATTCTCAAGTGGTGAACTTTTCCGACTACAAGACAGAGGCAGAAATGCTGGTGGAGAGATGACTTCAGTGCATCAATAATAAGATGATATCTTTTCAGAGGAAGCAATACTGCAAGTCTTCAAGTTGACTGACAAATTTTCCACGCTTATGAATTAATTGTTTCTGAAGAGGCGAAATGACAACTGCAATATATTATTATATTATATTATACTTTGGAAATTGAAAAAGATTATAAAGTAATAAATTTAGGAAAGTGGGCTGTGTGTGGACTGTAGAGCACTTACCAGGCAAAACTTTTGTGTGTGTGCTTGTAGGTATGTGCAGTGAGGAGAGATAAAGGCGAGTGGCATACATTGTCACCCTCGAAGCCGAGATAATCGATGAATGATTATCCAATCGCGGCTAATGCGGAAACTATCCGTTTAATTACATTTAGTGCCTCTAACCTCGTCGAAGCCCGGTGGCTTGGAGATACACGCTAGCGAGATCATAGTATGGAGCTTGCTATTGGTTTTGCACGCTACACACCCACATACACATTTGCAGTTGCAATGGGTTGCAGGGTGTGGGTTGGGGCTAGACTCAACATCATAGCCAGAATTGAGCCGCGACCGGATAACTGACGTAATCAGGTGTTCAACAGTGACGCTCAATCGCGATACCTAGCACCCATCCACTAACAAATAATTGATATCACGGCATAATTTTGACCGACCATATACTACCTTCAATATCATACTGTTGTCAGATAATGTGATTGTCTAAATTTGGATAGCGAAAGCTCTACAGTTATCTGCGATCATTTAATTTTCTCTCTTGTCATTTTGCTAATACAAATATACCTTCAAACAGTGACTGCAAATCCTCATTTAATTATTCAAATAATTGGAGGCAGTGATACAAATTATGATATTATTAGTATATATTATTCACCGTTCTTTTTTCTAGAGAAATAACGGATTTAATTAAAACCTAATTGAATACTTATTTTGTTGAATGAAACATAATAACGTGATATTTTTCCGATAGAAAAGAGAGATAAGCTTTTAGTTAACTGATACACTGATAAAATTTCACGTGGGAGTTCGTCCTTATATTTCTTTTTGTCCACGTGCAATTTACATAGAATACAATATGTAGGTGTAGTGGCACATGTTTATCTCGATGAACGAAGTTGCAGTGCCTTTTTGAATTTTAAACTCCGCACATCAATATCGTAATATGCACAGTAGATTTCTCCACATCCTCTCCTAGTTTCTCGAACAGGAAATTTGCAATCTTTCGATTTTTTAAAGATCTTTCTAGCAGAGTTCAGAGTTCAGAGTATATTTGTGCCTTTCTATTTGAAATTCTAGACGTGACATAGATATCTCATGAGGAAAAGCTTCCGAATAACAAGGAAACTCAGCTGAATCCATAAAACAGAGAAATTTCCTTTTGGTTTGACTCTGCTTTGATCTGCAGTCTTAGCCTCTCTGTACACACCAACCCTCGCACATATAGTAGACATCTCAGCAAACTGTTTACCCAAGTTCGCTATGCAGTCACGATGCTGATGGCTAGGAGCCAAGAGAAGTGTTTTGACGCCACAGTCTTCTTCTCCAGATACAAACCATGCATTTGTAACACTACTCCCGCAAATAACCAAGCGCTATCTCATCCAAATGTCACGTGCATTATATCTATATTTCGCTTAATGGGTTTTTGTTTTTCATTCGAATTTCTTAGATTATTTTCCTGTTTAGAGTTCGTTTTAAAATCCTTTTTAAAAAAGTGTCATTAAGATAAACGCAAGGTTTTAAAAAGTAAGCTCAGAGTAAAGTGAATACAAGGTAAAGAAAATAGACTAAAGCAGAGAACTAAAGTAAATGTAAATAAATAGTAAGATAAGTGCAGAACTAAAATAGAGACTCGATATTATGTAATTTAAAATGCGTCTTTGAATCGAGATTAAAATTACATATTTATTCTCCTTTAGATACTTCAAAATTATAAATATTGATGGAGCTTATATTTTTAATTCAAAGTTTTTGAAGAAAAATAAATACGTAGGGAGATGTAGCGAAAAATAAGAAAAGAATCAACAAAAAACTGGAATATTTGAATAAAATATTTCTCACAGGCTCTTAAGTCTATAATTATATTTTTTTTTTCACTGCTGAAATTTAAAAAAACTGACTTCTGTGAAAAAGGTATAATAAACGGGGCCAAGATAGGAGCTACTTATCCACCTATTACGCATTTTCGAAAAGATAGCTTAAAAACTTTTAAAAGCAGATTCGCGTGTGCAGCCTCGCGTGTCGAAAAGTTCGTGCGTGCGAAACAATCTCATGGCCGGTTGCTCGGACACCCTGAGGAAGATATAGATACGCGTTATGCAAAATACCCTGTGCCATGAATTATGTAAGGGGCTTTGCTTCGAATCGCGGATCTCTAATTAATTCTCGCCTGAAGTTCGCCAAATGGGGTGGGTGTCAGAGAAGCGAGAGGGAAACCGTAAGCCGTAAGCGATTTGCTCCAAGTGCTTTGAGTGGGAATCTGGAGTCGGTGCCAAACGTGAACATATACAAGTACAACACAAGATAAAAGACCATTACTCTCAAGAGAGAAAAGTTAAGATGAAAAAATTAGAGTCGAAAGTAAAAAGAAATTTAAGAGAAAGAAATAAATGGAATTCAGAACGAAAAGAAGAAATAACATTACTGGTGAAAAATATTCAAATATGACGCACGTTATCGCAGTCACAAATTACAGTGTGGCTATTTATTGCCTCTCAGATTCTGCTCTTAATGCAAATCACCCCTTTTATGTATATACGTGATGCCTTCTTTTGGACAACTTTCTTGAAGTCTGCCTCGAAAACATCGATAAGATCGGCTCGTTATAAATTTATGTGTTTTTCTTGAGAGGCCGATTAGGAAGACCGACCGCTGACTTCGATTAAATTAATGGCGAGTGTGTACGAACTCGTTTGTCAAGTGGACAATTTGCTTGAAATGTTTTCATTTCTTCTCACTGTGTAGACACTAGTTTATTTGCGTAACAAGTTTAATTGTTTCAAACTTTTTAACATCATGTTTTACAATCTTGATATTTTGCTATTCTTTCAAAATCTATCTGATGAAAATTGAGTTTCGATTCCAACCGAAAGTAACCAGGATAAACTTGGATCATCATCAGAGTAAATTTTGACGGAATTTATGAAAGTTCGTAAAATTTCGAGAGAAAGCAACTCTGGAATTTTTTTACTGCTATTCGAGAGAAAATACTCGGCAAACATTATGAGAAACGTAAGGAAAGGATAAAAGAGGTGGTAAAGTCGATCGGAAACAAGAGGAGGATTGTTTTTTCTCTTTTTCTTCCCCTCGCCCTTAGCAGGTCGAACTGGTAACGATCGTATACCTTCAGGCGGATTTCGCTGGATGGAAGAGCTCTTCAATTTCATAGTAAAGAGGAAATGGCGAGAAGTATAAAACTGTGAATGAGTACGCGAAAAAAGTAGAGACATGAGGGAGAAAAAGTAAGGAAAGGAGAACAATAAAAATAAAAGGAGAAGAGAACGAGTAAAAGGTAAAAGAGAAAAGAGAAGAGTAAAAGAGTAGATGCTAGAGTAGATATATAGACAGAGGGAACAATGAAAAGAGACGAGGGACTTAAAACTTTAAAATCTGACACAGCTCACTGCCTGCCAACTCGAGTGTACCGGTTCGAAATTATACTTTTAATTTCGGTTCGTGCTGTATATTTTTCGCGGGTTCCCCCGATAGTGCCTGGGGGAAAAATCGAATTGCTAAGCGAAGATGAGCGGAGGGAGCCTGTGAACGTGGAGAAGCCCCTAAAACTCAACCCGCCAACGAATTCTTTTTGAATTCCATTATATCGTAGCACGCCCCAATTACTCTCGTCGATCCCGGAAATGATTTATCTACTCGCCATTCTTCCATCCTGCGCCCGGATTACGAAAGGGTCTGCTGCTCCGAGTGCCGCCATTCTTGAATCAATTACCATCTATCTTGATTCTATTATGGGAGAAAGAGTTCACTACCCTGCATATATCTTTACTCTGCGGATAGTCTCGTTCACTCGTCGTTAGATACTTTTCTATCGATCAGATAACTTGCTACACAGAGGCACTTTCATTCTTGCCAAATCAGACCGTATGCTAATTTTTTTATAACACTGATACAAAAAGTTTTGTAGAATACTTTAGAATATTTTTTTATGTTTTTATGTTTTTGCTTCCTCATAGAGGAAGCTTTGTGATGGTGACAAAATCCAGTTTCCTAAAAAAGATTTTTTCAACATATTTTAATGTCAATATATCTAACATGATGTCCTGAAAAATTGTCTCTCTCTCTCTGTGTGTGTGTGTGTGTGTGTGTGTGTCACGATCCAGCAATTTCTTGAAAACGCGTAGAGATAAATTGATGAAATTTTGCATAGTTATTTCATTACATACCTAGTTGAATTTCTCACAATGGTTTAACAAAATATTTCATTTTACAAGTTTTATGTACTTTTATAATTTTCTTAAATTTCATTTTTTCACTATAACTTCTCAAATAATCAAAATTCAAAGATAATGTACGGAAAACGTAGATTCCTTGTGTCGAAACGAATCGATTGACCTATATTATTAATGCATTTCATTCAAAAATAACAAAGTTATGGTTAATTGTATTTTCAAAAATTAATTTTTCGACTATAACTTTTCAAATAATCAAAATTTTGACTTAACGTAAGGAACATAAATGTTCCTTGCATCGAGATGAATCGATTGGTCTATAATATTATTTCATTTCATTGAAAAATAACAAAGTTATGGTTCTTTTTAATTTGAAAATATTAGTTTTTCAACTATAACTTCTCAAATATTCAAAATTCGAAGCTGACGTAAGGAAAATAAAGGTTCCTTACGTCGAGACGAATCGATTGACCTATAAGATTAATGCATTTCATTGAAAAATAAGGATGATATGGTTAATTGTATTTTAAAAAATTAATTTTTCGACTATAACTTTTCAATTAATCAAAATTTTGACTTGACGTAAGGAAAATAAATGTTCCTTGCATCGAGACGAATCGATTGGTCTATAATATTATTTCATTTCATTGAAAAATAACAAAATTATTGATCTATTTAATTTTGAAAAATTTGTTTTTCAACTATAACTTCTCTAATATTCAAAATTCGAAGCTGACGTAAGGAAAATAAAGATTCCATGCGTCGAGACGAATCGTTTGACCTATAAGATTAATGCATTTCATTGAAAAATAAGAAAATTGTGCTTTATTGTAATTTTTGAAAATGAATTTTTCGAATATAACTTCTGAAATAATCAAAATTTCATGTTGATGTAAAGAATAATTAATGCTTCCTCTATGAGGAAGCAAATCATATTTGCTTACAGGAAGCAAAGTGCTCATTGAATGAGCACAAAAGTTGATATAACTTCACAGCTAGTTTTATGTTTAATTAGTATGAAATAGGTTCATGTGCAGCTTGTAAATTACCCTAGAGCTGACTTCATCCTATTTCAACAATTGTAAATGTGTGTACATTGAATTCATATGGAATAAACATCACACACTTCTGTACAGATGTCTGTACACACATTGGACATCATTCTGTCGGTATGTGCATGAACATCGGTGGTTAATTTCCAGTCAAATTTCATTACTTGACTGTGGCGCGGGTAGATGGCTACCCTTGTCATTTTACCCCCATAGACTCACCGAGTTTCAAATCCCTGTTCAAACCCAGCTTTGACGTACACACTAATACCATTCGTACACCAACGCGTCCACCCGGAACATTATTGTTACACAGTTGACCATTGTCAGGGCATAAAATAGAGATGCGTTGGCACGATATTATTAATGATTACCTGCACTTTCGTACGCCTGGTGGATCATTTCAAAATCTGACAGTCATTCATGATTTCGAATATTATCATCGCAGAGAAAATGTAGTTAATTCGATGATAAAAAAAATATATACCAAATGCGAGTAAAAAGTTACTGTTGAAAATAATTACACGATTTCATCCCATTGAAGACAACTTATAAGATCAATCAATCAAACAATCACAATCTTTTTCTAAAATATTAGCAGTGTACTTTCATGAAGCAGAAAACTTAATCCATAAATAATATTCCGTGAAGAATCAACGAATTCAGCAGGAGAAACAGATAGTATGCCTTAGTTAAGGAGATGTTTTCCACTTAGGAAGGATTAACCAGTAAATCAGCGGGAAAGCTGGTAATTATATTCCTTATAACACTGCGGTGAGCACTCCAGTTGCTCGATAATAAATTAATTCGAGAAGTGGATTTAAACCGGGTTAATGTATGGTTTCGTCGAGTGGTATACATTCATTTTCAAGCTGGTGAATTTATTCGCAGTTCCACAAAATCGGCCAGGTATTCAGATCTAGATTCAAGACCAACCACCCTCTTCTAATCTATATAGTAAGTTCTTGTAACTACTCTTTCGGCGTGTACGTTTCTGGCAAACTTCCCGAACTAATTGTTCCCAACGCTTAATCTCAACGCTAACAAAATTGTTGGCAGGTTTCGACAAATGATCATATTATTTAGAGTTGGTGTATGAATAATATTATTTAATTATTCATCAATATTTACTGTAATTTTATTACACTCCATTAATGAAGATATAGAAATACATATATGGATGGATTTAGAGAGGAATATTTTTACTATTTCAGCTTTAGAATAAAACCAGTGATTTTTCTTTTTAGTGTCTATCTAGTTCTTCCACTTTCCGAGTAATTTATTCATTCGATTTTGTTAGGGGTTCATTTAATAGGATCGTGCAGGATAAATACTTGTAAACAGTGTTTATCGTCTCGCGCATTTCAATGCTAATAATACTCTCCGGTGTTCGTGTACTATTGACTGTTGGCGGACAGCTAACCGCCAATCGATCCAACACTTATGAGCGACACTTAATGACCAAACAGGAAAATGCTTTTACTACTCGCTGTTAGAAATTACAGTTAATTCAGTACCAAGGACGATCGGTTGCTTGAAGAATATATCTATTATTTGCAAGCATATTTTCTCTGTGTCTCTCACACTCTTCAAACACCAGAGGATTTATTTTTAACTCTGAATAAAGGTCATGTCATCTGGAGTTTCAACTGACAGCCTTTAAAGGACAGCCTTCTAAGATTGTTTGGGATATTTTAAAGCCGATTATCCTTGTGATCAAATTTAATATCCAGACTGTCCTACATTTGATCCTCCAAGTGACATTTAATTCATTCACGACTCTCTCTTGTGAATCGAAACCTTTTATCGTCTCTTTTTCTTATATAATATCTGCTATTACATTTTTGCAGGTTAATGCAAATTAATTAATTTTTTTGCTACATTAGCAGTTTATAGTCTCTGTTTTATGTACGCAGCAAGAATTTTTTTTGCCTTTCGCCTTGCATCAAAGGAGAGCCTTGAGAGTCAACTCATCAAGATGTTATACATTAATCACTGAGAGAGAATGCTCTCAGCCACTGACCGAGTCACCGTTTTTTTACTTTATCGTAGACAGGAAGTGCCTTACGCATGCAAAACTGTGAAATCACAAGCACTTAGTATCATATCGAATAAAAATTGGCCGTATCTTCAATGATTTCACGACCACTCGAATAAAGCAGAAGTATTTGAGAAAAAGCTGTTGCATAATCACTATTCCAGCGATATGACATGCTACGAGTGCTGATTAGAGTTAATCAGCAGTTCTATTTTTTAGACCCCATAAACATTTTTCTTTATATGTACAAGGACTCAGAATATTTTATATTTATCCTCTATATGGTTAAAGAAGTCTACGGCAGAAATTAAAAGAAACATTTATTGGAACTGTATTGATTATACAAAGGGAATTATAGTTACAGTAAACACTGATTCGGATACATATATACTAATCGATGTTCACTGATCGTTCATTGTTATAGAAAAGCCCGTTGTTGATTCAGGAGCATATCTCCCTCTGAATATAGTATAGTCGGCATTAATTATGTTGCACGATCGTTTCATTGCGTGACACTTAATTATTTATTGCTCGTACCGTTGGGACGATGTATCGTAGCAGCGAGCACCGCTAATTACCACGGATGGCATAGATTGCAGTCCATTGCAGGACTTGCGAGACCAATAACATTAGTTTCTGTTGTGCTGCATACTCACAAGCATCTATTAGTTTTCATAAATGCCGTCTGTAAGAAAAAGAATCAAGAAAACACCAGTTCAACTAGTTACCAGTTTGTTCAATAATCATATAATCATATCGGTATTTTAACTGTAATTACTGGATTATGTGAAATTTATTATTTTAATACACCTCTTACGTGTCGGTAACAATAAATTACCGGGTGAAAGGATGAGCCATTTAAGCAATGAAGGATTAACACGAAACCAGTCATGGAAAAATGAAATGGGTCAAAACAGGATGGAGAAAAATAAAACTAGGGCAAAGTGGACACGAGGGTTAAATGACGAAGATCGAATCGAAAGGGAGCATTATTATGAAACGCGTGTGTTACAAGGGGAGAACAAAGTTCGATATGGAACAACAGTGGGATTGAGTTCAATGTGGGGGACGAAGGATTGGGGTCAAAATGGGATAATGATATAATGAAGACTTCCATACCAATAAGTTTGTCGAGGGTTTATAATGATCTGAAACATTTCGTACAACATATATACTTTTTTGAACACTAATTATTTATTAAAAAGATACACTCAAATGTACACTCAATGCTGTTATTTTTACTCATGAGAATTTTTCTCTATTTTCGATACAAGATGAAAAACAAGTCTTATGAAATGCGGAGTACTTTGCCGAAACATTGGTCCGGAATATACGTTCTTATCTAAAGCTGGTTCAACATACCAGAACATATATATGCGTCGACCTCTGCCAAATGTTGCGAAATGTACAACAAAAGATATAGATGAACGTCGCAGCCAATTTTCGCCTGGTGCATTTCACTCGGTTAATCTCGCGATATACTTTTCCGCTCGGCTGTAAGTTTTGCAGAGTCGGTAGTCGAGAGCAGGGAATGAGACAGTGGTATCGTTCTGTAAAGCGAACTTCGCCGAGTAAAATTTATTTCAAGCCGATACAGCAGAATGTGTCTCGCTACATGGACGAGACGCATGTATCGAACTCGGGTCTACGTTATCCAGCTTCCATCGGACGCGAGCTCTGATCACAAACAGGTTATGGAGAGGAAGCGAGACGGAAAGTGAGCACAACACCCTTCCTTCAACTTGCCCTCCTTTTCCCTCCCACATCCCTAAATTGGTGTGCATGTGTATAACCGAAGCGCAACGCTAACTCATCGTTATCACGAAACGGTTGGCCATTATTTTCCCCAATGATGCCGACCCACCGCTTGTAATATATCTATAGGTATGAAACATGTGGGTATTTTCTAACAGGGATGACTGCAATCAGGCTAACCGGAATTGCTTATAAAAATAACGACTTTGAACTTGGAACAAAATCACTAACGGAATTAGAGAAATTCCGAAATCGAGGCACTCCCAAATTCTATTTATGTTTCCTAATTACCGTTTGACATAATTTTTATAATGCCGAATTACTATTTAGGTATTTATTCTGAAGAAAAAAATTATGCTAAATAGTAATTCGGTATTATAGTAGAATTAGGGGTAGATTCATGCCTTTGGATCGAAATGGACATTAGAACCACAAATAACTTGAATAAATTCGAATAAATAAAAAATAACTCGGTATAAAGACGAGACAGCCATTGTTTTACTGATCTTCTCTAAAATTTGAGATTTATCAGCCATCTGATGCAAGTATAAAATCCCAACGTGCAAATATTCCTTTTTATTTGTACAGGTTTATATAAACTAGCCGTTATCAATACTTTTTCTGCAGAATCCACGATTGCGCGAATTGGTATGTATACGGCACCGGATAGGAGGAGAGAAAAGGGGAAACAAGGGGATAGTTTCAAAGGGGTAGAAGTGGTGGCGGAAGGGGAAACAGCAGGCTGTATTATTATGCAAAAGCTTTCGCGGCAGTTGGATCGTTTTGGCTCTACGCCGTTGCATCGGCAGCGTCACGTATGCGGGGGTGCAGGCATCCCCAGGGAGTTGAAAGAGACGGGGCTGGAAAAAGCCTCCGCCCCTGAATAGCGTAAATAGGGGCAGCCATTTTGCGATAAACTTTTTTCGGGAGCGTCGACGAGAGGAACGAAGTGAGAGACTATGGAGGAGGCGTAATTGCGAGAGAGATAAATGTATGTGCAGAGAGGACGAAAGGGAAGAGGAAAGTGAGGGAGAAAAAGTTTGGACACGGTTGCAAAGGTAGATGCGGAAATATCGCCATGCTGTGCGGATTCGATCAGACATCGAGGGGGAATGAACAAAAAATACGATTCTCTATTAGTAAATCACCTATAATACAAAATGTAATCTATATAAACGAAATAACGAATTCACCAAATTCAAAACAAATAGATAAAATTCGGTCCTTGCATCAATCTATGTATATCTAATTTTAACATTATAGTGACAATAATTCTTTGTTAAACGAGCAAATAGAAGATTTAAACAAAATGTAAACATCATAAGCCGCAGAGTCAATAGATGTTACACGATGTAGTTGCGAGTCTTGCGACGTAACGAGAATCAAATATTTATCATCTCAGTTCAAATCGTAAAACCGAGTTGGTTTTTGCCTTACGAAATTCTATTTCTCAAGGTTTCTTGTCGCTCATGAACGTGCATTAGTATATTTTCACAAATGTCGGAATTTCGATCATACAGGAAGAACATTTGTGCTACTGTTTACCAGACCTCCAAACTGTTGCTTTAGTTAACAAACAGTAAAGTCATAAAAATGCAAACATGAAAAAGTTTGCGCGTGCGCATCTTAAAAAAGAACAAGCGCTTTATTTATGTATATTTAAACAGCTGTAATGCAATCTATGAAAATGTCATTTCGAATTTCACCAGCGTAGGTAATTTCCACAATTTATTTGGACGTGTATTTTACACACTCCTGAAAATTCATTTTCACTTTTTCCTATAGAAATCGAGGGTTCTCAAGAGCTGAAGCTTATCGAATCAAGATTTCAGTGAGTCGCAGTAAGCCTGGGCCTGGGGTTTGACTATCTTTCAGCATTTAGAGGAAGTTCGCTGTCGAAACCACTTATCCGATGATCGATATACAAAAGTACCAAATTCCCGTCGCGACGACGAATTACGCACATTATCACCCAAGGGGCCAAAATAACGAGAGCTGGGAAGATTACGAGAGGTCGAGTTAAGACGCTCCAGAAGCAAAGAAGAATGTCGGATTTGCAAAGTAGGAAAACGTACGAGAGTAAGGAAGGTCCGGCAGCCCCCTAATTTCTAGCGATCCTCGGCGCCCGATTCATTACTGGGCGGGCTCGGGGCATTATTACGAAGCCGAATTACCTAATTTCGCTGGTCGTTACGTTGTTTCGACGAGACCCTACCGCCAACTGCGTCTCCTCCTTCCTTAGCAGGAGGGCGGCAACGAGGCACCCCGTCGACTAGTGGGTCCTACTGGCACCGAGGTTCGCGTTAAACCACCCCATTTGAGCGTTTTCCACCCCAACGACCTTAACATCGAGTAAATATAGGCTTCCCTTCATGGGATTAGAACTCCACGTGGAGTAGCGTCTGAGCACGACCAACAGCGTTCGCTTCTGAGTTGACTTGGCCAATAGCGAGCGCCCCTTTCTACGCCGCTGCCTTCCCCTTCCGTCGCTGATGTGCGCGCTTTTAAATTCTACCAATCACACGTCGACCTGTTCCAATCGAGTGAGCGCTGACGGTGGTATAAAAGCCGCTGTACTGAAACAGGATCGTTCAGTCCGCGTGGAGCTGCGGAGCTGAACGAATGGTACGAAGGGACTCTCCTCACTGTGCCCCATGGAGAAACTATTGGCCACCCACGCCAGCACAGGCATCGGCTAGAAAAACAAAGCCTCAGAGGAAGGACCCTGGGCCCAAGTACTCATCGGGTCTTCTTTCCAGTCTGAAGTTTTGAACCTTTTTTCCGAGCTTTTTTCCTTTTCAAAAGAGCCCACTCGTCCTTCACCCGTCGCGGCCCATCTTCGTTTACCTCCAACACAATGTCCACTGTTCAGGCGGTTCCTCGTATTTCAAGAAGTAGGAAATGTACTCAGATATTCGTTTCGAGTGAAAGATACTCATTCCAAAATTCTGCTATTATCTTACGTGAGCTTTACCTGTTATTTTGCAAAGCTCAACTAAACCTGAGATTGCCAGATTATATATGAAGAGGCAATTATAAATATGGTAGACGTTGCATTCCAAGTGCAAATGGCTTGTTTCAAGTTTCTATCTTTGTAGAAGCGTCATTGTAAATTAAATTGTGCGCAGTAATTTGATCTTCCAGGTATTTTAAAGTATCAAAATTACAAAGGTACTTAATTGAGGAGTTCAGAACAAAAAGTTACATTTTTATCCTTCAGTTGTGAACTTTTTAATTATCTGTTTTATTTAACCGTTTTATATATTCAATTTTCTATCCAGTCTGGAAAATTATTGATAAAGGTATACTAACTTTTATCCAATTAATTTTAATTAATTATTAAATTAATGGAGCTTTATTCACGGATGCTAATTAAAATTCACTGAATTCTCACATTGGTTTCCGATGTACGTAATTTGCAAATGTTAAATTCTATTTATTATGAATTTTATTCTAAAATTCTGGTTTTTGTGATGAATGATACATTTATATAAAAGTTTCTATCAAAACGTACCCATTCTTTCTACAGGCACTGCTTTCAAAATACCATCAGCATTTACCTTTTTTTAACTAGTATAAAATTTCCCATTGTTTTCATTTTCATGTGATCATCACTTATTAGATTCAGAATAAGTTTTGTTTTCCTCTTCTTAAAACATGTTCCGCATTCAAAGATAGGAAAATGTATATAATTCATAGTTCATCGCGCCAACGTTGATAATATTAAAATACCTCTATAAAACGGGTGAGGTGTCGTTATTACAGTCCGGTGAATAATGTAACATTGTGTACAATTAACGTCTCGAGTCAAAGGAAACGGACACCTATGTTACGTATGCTGGCTTGAGTTTCAACTGGCAAGCGTGACTAAAACATCCTGGATAAGGAGGAAGATGTTAATCGAGTAATTAAATTACCCTCCACATTTACGCGTTCAGGTATTTTCAATTAAGAGTCTACCTACTCCGGATAAATGTGCAGTACCGATACTCGAGTTCTCTAACTTTTCATATCGAAACATCTCTTGTACAATTTTTTTATTACCTAGGTCTTAATCCTTAAAAAATTTGCATTAAGAGATATTTTGAAACAATAAATAAGCCAGCGTTATTGCTTTCTGAAATTGCTCTTATGGTAAACTATCTGAAATTTCGGCGCTTCGCTTATTCCGCAAGCTTCCACAACTGGAACTCACTTATCATTACATCTACTTATCAATATCATTTACATTTTATCATTTCATCATTTGTGATCCTCCAAGTACATCAGTAGAAATAATTGAAAGGGTAAAGAAATTTTTTACCACTTCTCCGGAGGGTCTTTCAAACGCAGCATCGTCTTTATTTGCAAATAAGAAATTCAGTTGTTCAGGCATGCATTGGTTCTCGTTGCTCGATTTGTTCAACGACACGAAGGAAGTAAGGCGATTCCTAATTCCCGCAGAAAACAATAAGGCGGAAACAAGGAGAGTAAGATCTGTACGATGTGCAAGGGGAAGAGCGACATAGGCGGAGGAGCATTGTTCCCTCACGGAATTCGATTTAGGCGACTGAGAAACACAAGTCCCGTATACACTCACTCCAGTCTCCACTCAATACACTCACCTCCACGAGGAAACATAACTAACACACACGACAAAAAGACGTCTGTTCGTTTGCACAAACGAGACACACAAACAATTAAGTCGCTGTGTGCAGGCAAGTGTATTGTATGTATATGTCTCGAGTTGGATGCACACGTCGTGAGGTGCTTCGACGATATTAAAGGGATCTCGGCAAGGCTGAGTGTATCCCCGCGGAACCGCGAACAACTTACTATCCTCTCTCAAGTTGGTCGGAGCAACGAGAGAAATAGAGAGAATGAGAGATATAGAGAGAATGAGAGAAATGGAGAGAATGAGAGAAACAGCACAGCAGTTCGAGGCCACTGAAACCAGCTGCATTCCCGGCCATTAGAACCCCGCACGGTAGTGAAAATTTACTGTCGTAACCCAGTCCTAATGCACTGCACCGCCGAGGTTCTGCAGTTATGGACATTCGTTACTGCACCTCGTCGAGCAAGAGAGAAAGAGAGAGATGAAGTAAAACGGATAGAGTGAGAGAGTGGGAATGATGAAGAGAGGAGTGAGAGGAAGAGAAGAGTAAGAGGAGGAGAGAAGTGAAAATGAGAGAGTGAGAGGAAATCAGCAGAGCCATCGTTCTGTGCCCGTAGTTACCTACTCTCAATCCTCGGTACTCGAGTAGTTCTACCGAGAGCGGTGGTGTCGTGCAGCAATGTTATCTGCCACCCTACCAGACGAGCAAGTGAGCGAGCAAGAGTCTAAGCCTTGCGGTAATGGCTTATATCCAGGGCTGTAGATATTCACCCCTGAGAGGTCCTCCTCTCAATCTGTCTCTCCTTTTTAACACTCTAGGAAAAAGTCGAGTACTCGATTCGGTTAGGAGAAAAGAGAGGGATCACCCTCCGTGAGAGATGTTTTTTTGTGCGCAATAGGAATGAAATCATCACTGACGGAGGGTGACGAGTTGCTAATGCTAAGGGAGGGTCAGCTTTATGCGATTTAACTTCAGGGAAAGTAATAGGAATAACTGTGCAGAAATTGCCAAATTGACTCCCATAAGACAGGCACCGATTGGGTGTACTATTTATGGCCAAGATATTTCTTTTAAGGTGATTTAACGTTTGTCAAAATATGACTGCATTTTGAAGGTACTCAAGAGTCGACGCCAATGCGCAGCCGATGCACAATGAACACGCCAGAGAATATTAATTTGAATGAGCCCCTCAAAACGACCGTGAAGCACAACGGCCCTCGTAAATTACGAGCGTGGGCCAGCCGCCAGAATGACCTTAGGCCCTGCTTCGTCTCAAATTCTACTCTCTTTCGAGAAGAGGCCCGAGCCGTTCTAAATCATCGGCGTCCCCAAGGGAGAAGCAACGGGAGAGACAACTTTCGAGAAATTAGACGTTGTCCGAACTCTGAGTCCCCTGTTGCTTTTCCTCGTTCATGTTTTGAAAGGACCTGCTGGTACACACGAATAGGTCTTTTAAAATCTGTAGGGTGATTTTCCGCACGAGCCCATATGTTCAAGTTCCTAAACTCTCTAGAGTTCCTAGACTCTAGATTCTCTAGAAGGATCGTCCATTCTCTAAATTTTGATTCTAATGGTCTAGACTCTAGGGTCTGGGGTCTAGACATCAAATAGTTATTCAGATTCAAACTTCCGGTTAGAGGTTTTAGGCACCTTTTAGTGTTTAGGCACTTTAGTTTTTTTAGAATTTAGAGTTAAGAATCTCTAGATTACTCAGAACATCTTGCAACCGAAGAATTTTTTTCGCCGATGTCTTGAAATCTTTTAATCTAGATCTAGGAACAGAATTGGTTTCTATTTTCTAATCCTGCTTTTGCAGTCGATGGTAATGGTGCCTGAAGCAGGTAGCTCGACCGAAAAAGATACAAAAAGCGGATATCGCCTTGCTCCGAGCACATACAGAGTATCTGATTTTCAGACCCCATCTTCTTGCGTGCAGAAAATTAGTATAATATGAAAGTATTAACGGACGTTTTATGAAAACCCCTGGAGGTTGTTTCTCCTTTTGGAACGTGGAAAATCAACAACGTAGAACTACTTTTTTTACCATCCATCACAGAATCCTTGAGATAAAAGGACATAACGAGGAACAAGACTATACGTTTTACGACCGTCCTTGAACGATTAAAAAAATAATGACCTGTGTCAGGTATGAATCACATTTTTTTCCACGAGTTGTGCCCAACTTAAGGTATCAAAAAAAAGATAAAAGGAAGGTTAGAGACACTTAAAATTGAAATGAAAAGAAGAGAGTGCCAACTAATCATGTCAATTTACATGTCAATTGACATGCATAGTACCTTAATTGTACTGAAAATGAAACAGCAAATTCTTCGAGAACTAGGTACGTTCCTGGCTGTGAGCTGTGGCCTAGCTTCAGAATAGTTACATCCACGTTTATTAGCGTTGGCTGACAAAGTTGGCTCACCGTCAGGTGGCTGTGAGCTTATATCTCTCGGCATTCCAGCAACGCTCAACGCTACATATAGGTATCAGGCTATCAGCAATGGTAGAAGTAACAACTTCAGCAACAGCAACTGCTAAACTCGAAATGGCTAACTCTACCAATTCACCGACATTCGATTTGAATCCCACACCCCGTGACATGGCTGATCGCCACTGATCTCGTCCAGCATCCACTTATTCTCCGTAATACACACGTACGCATAAGTCAGCTCGATAGCGAGTACCAGCTAGATTAGGGTTTAGTCGGTCTTAAGTGCGGGTCGGTCCAAGATTATAGTATCGGCTGCTATTAGCGCCGATATTGAAATTGCTCGGTGTCGTGTACGTACAAATCCCAACACCACCACAATCAACACTATATGTACAATGATATGTAAAATGTAAAATGAATGATGAAGGTTCATAAATAGAGGTTCCTACAAATCCTTAATTTATTTAAATCTACAAATCCCATTTATTTAAATCTGTCAAAACCAATCATGATTAATAATAATAAAGAAAGTTCCGTCGGATATCTTATTAACTGAACTGCTTCTCTGCTAATGACAGCTTTAAAATAATGAGAGAATAATAAGAGTGAAGGACGAAACGTCGATAGAATGTAAAATCTATGGAGCAGTTTAAGTGTTCTTAACTGAAAAACGACTAATTGCATCTTTTCTCAAAGTAAAGGATCGAGAAACCACTCAAGGTGATTAGATTTCTCATTAGAGCGTACAGCGAAGTCTGATCACCATATTTGGAGCTCTGTAATCGCATCCTTTTCCTTGAAAACGAACCACAAAGAACAAAAATCAGAAGTCACATCTTGTACCGATCTCTTCAGATCCGTTGGTGCAATTATTATAGGACGCTACTAACTTTTCGCGCATAAAGACGCAATTTTCTACGACGCTTTAAAACGAAGCTAAAATGAGGGAGTGGAACGCAAAAGAGGAAACTCTTCGAGTCTCTTTACAGCTCCCTCTTTCATTCCTCGAGCATGATATCTCTTTTTGCTCGGATTAAGAGGCGAAAAGGGGTCAAGACTTCCAGATTAATAATAATTAGTCGAGACGCGCGGTTGCCTCTTCGTTGTCTGACACCCTCGCTCATTCATTTTTTTTTATCGCTCTCTCTCTCTCTCTCCTTCATATTATTTTACCTCTCTCATTTTAATTTTCTTGCTCTCTTTCTAAATCTCTCCAGTTCTCGTTGCATGGAATTCCACAAGCACCTAAAATCTTAATGGAAACCGAGATGAAAACCTCTGCATCTCTACTTGTTCATCCACATTCCAGAATCTTTTGATATTAGAAAGAAGCTATACTGATGTTCGGACAGCTGATTGCCTGCTAAGATTGTACGATTGCTCGACTTTATTTCCACTCGAAATGTTGCTCGTAAATGGCACAGTTGTATCACTTCTCGCATGACATTTATGGGCTGATCCAAAGAAGCATGTTGCAAAATTTGTTCCGTTTTAAACTCCGTATGATATATGTTTCTGGCCACTGTCAGAGATCTGCGCCTCCTTCTTAATACATTTTCCGATTATTTAGTACTTCCCTTAGATCTATTCCTTCCATTAAAAACGCAGCAAGACATAATTTAAAAGACGCTGCAATCTTGAAATAAAACAACAAATTCACCGTGGAATCGAGTGGAGGAGTGTTCAGGAAATAAATTTCAAATGCTGGTTTTTCTGTGTGGATTGTGGAAGTCACGCTTGAAATAGCTTTCATAATTAACATCACTTATGTGTTTCTCTTGTATACAACAGGTAACCACTTAGACCAGCTAACAAGCATAACCCACACGGTAAACACGGAATACATTCCTTTCCTAAAAGAAGAAATATCTACTAAAACTCGATTCACTGACAAACGAATTGTTTTGCCTTAAATTTTCATGTCCATTACATAATACTCATTAAATATGTACAGGTAATGAAATATTGCCGAGAACATTGCTCTACCTTCATCAGACCTTCATATTGCCATAATAATACTATCCCTAACCAGTCTTTTTAAATCTATATATTTACTTAATTCACACCAATTATGAAAATGTTAAGTTCCGTTTCACCGAACCTATTCAACCCCTGGGGCCTGAGGGAAATTAGCGCGTGCTTTCTGATTATCGCTCACATTTTTTATTGGCTTCCTCCCTAATTATCTGATCGAACTCCTCCTTAGAAGTTCTACCAGGTTCTACTACCATTACCCTGGCATTTTACCCCTGCAGTGCAGCACACTTGCTCTATTTCCATAGCTAGGCGTGTTTCGAGAAGCAGTATATTCTTTATGTCTCCAGCGAAGGACGAAGACGTACTTATGTACTTACACGTGCAAGCTCGAGCCTTCCTCGCCTCTCTTTTCGCTCTCTCACCTACCAAGGCGTGCAAACTGCACCTACCTACCCACCTACCGACCGACCTATGCATGCCCTGTCCATTGTGTGTATATGCACCATGCATTCACGTCTTTTCGAAACAAAAGAGCCTGCTCCTTGGGTGGTTCAGAGGAGACTAGTCCGGGTGAGAGAGGAAACGAGGTAGTCATTTGATGCAAGAACCAGCTACCAACCGGATTGGCTGGGCTCGTCTTTTCATTGGCTGCTTGCTCTTACTCCACGTGGAGTAACGTATTTTCTCCCTTGCACAACTCGCGATTGAAATAACGCCATTTCTCTTCCACTACAGCAAACACTCATGCCATTCTGTCACCGAACCACGCCGCGGTTCTGCATGGTCGTTTTTCTTCGTCTGGATCGATCCGTGTCGAATCGATCGTATTTTGAAGCAACGTTCGTGATTTTTATGCAATTCAGTGACCGCAGTATTTATCGAGACGATAAGGTTACGTGAAGTACATACTTCGAGCTCAGTCGAAAATGTTCTCCACGGAAGTCCTTCGGCTCTTGAGTTTCTGGAATCGATAGCCAAGACCCAAGACTATTCTTTACTTCTAACTGAACCCACATAGCTTGTACTGAACAAATATTAACACGTTTTCAAATATGGAAATTCTAACTTACACATATTCATTTAATTAAATAGGTACATTCCAAAACTAAGTACCGAAGTGTGTATGTTCAAGTGTGTGTGCATAACTGAGCACACAAAACCTCATTGTACATAGAGTGTCACCTAAAAAAACTCAATTGTGAAATACATTCTCTTAATTAGTGGAAGCAATGAGCAATGATTGCCAGTGCCGTAATGGTAAATTTTGACAAAAGCAGATCAGAGCGCTCTTCATATACCCCCCCCCCGCCGCCCCAAAGTCTTCACGCAAAAAACATTAGACTTAATTTTAACTTTGATTTTAATTTCATGGTCAAAATTATAAATACAATGAATTAAAGAAATATAATCTTTTTATTTCAAATATATTCCTATCTTTAAAAAAATGATGTTACACGGTCAACCATATTATATTGAAAAATATGGGGCAACCATAGTTATGATTGCTGCAGCATAGTTGACCAAACTATGGTTGCACCGCAACCATAGATATAGTTGCCCCATATTTTTCAATATTTATGGTTGGCCCAACCATATCTTTTCTTTCCGTGTACCAATATATCGAACACATTGTTGTCGAAAACCTGATTGGTTCACAAACTGCGCGAATTGTGTGAATTCATCGAATTTGAAAACAATCTTCAGACTATTCTCGTTTTCAAAACGATTATTAAAACAGAGAATATGAATTTTATAAAATTCCTTGAAATTTTAAGAATATTAAAGGATTTCACGGTATTTCAAGGAATTTTATGAAATTTATTGGGATTTTATAGAATTTAAAGACATTTAATAAATCTAAAAATTTAATGAAGACATTGAATTTTCAGGTAATTGAAAGTATTTAATGAGATTTCATAGGATTTTAAATAATTTTAAAGGGTTTAACGATATTTTGTGTAATTTTAAGTAATTTTAGAAACTTTAAAGCTGTTTCAAGAATTTTCACGAAATTTCATTGGATTTTCAGATATTTTAAGGGATATTAAGAGATTCAAGGGATTTTACGAAATTTCATTGGATTTTTAGCAATTTTAAGATCATGGGATTTTGAGAAATCTTAAAAGATTTAACGATAGATATGTTGTGGAATTTTAAGTGATTTTAAATACTTTAAAGGTATTTGAAGGGATTTCACTAAATTTCATTGGATTTTTAAATATTTTGAGGGTTTTAATGGGATTTATAGGGACTTTGAATAATTTGAAGGAATTTAAAAGAATTTTACAAATTTATTGAGATTCCTAAAATTAGACCAGCAATTACAAATTTTTATATTTCAAAAATTAAAATCTCTGAATGATTTTGCATACTTTTGAAATCCCTCAATTTTTCCAATCCCATTACATCATTTTGGGAAAAATTATGAGATTTTAAAGGATTTTAAAATAATTTTAAGGAATTTGACAATATATTTTGTGGAATTTTAAGTAATTTGAGAAACTTTTAGACATTTTACGAAATTTCATTGAATTTTAAGTTTTTAAGGTATTTTAATAAGAGATTTCACGGAATCTTGAAAAATGTTAAGGAATTTAAAATGGCTTTACGAAATTTATTGAGATTTTAGAAATATTAAGTGATTTCACGATATTTCGGGGAATTTTGTGAAATTTTAAAGGATTTTACGAAATTGCATATGGAATTTTAAGTAATCTTCAGAGATTCTACAATGTTTCATAGGATATTAAGTTATTTTAACGACTTAAGTGATTTCACGGGATTTTAAGTAATTTCATGGGATTTGATGATATTTTAGGAGATTCTTAATAGTTTTAAGCAACTTTAAGATATTTTATGAGATGTTAAGTAATTTGAAGAACATTTATTTCCAGAAATTTTTAAGGATTTGGTGGGATTATATTTTGGATTTTCAAAAATTTTTAAGAATTTAACCAAATTTCATTGAATTTTGAGTAATTTTAAGAAATATAATGAGACTTTATGGGATTTTGTGTAATTTTAATTAATTTCAACAACTTCTCTCTCCTTGCGTTCACGGTTGCAAATTCATCTATCACATCATCATATTCAAAGAATTTTTCGAATTGAAAAAAGTTGTAATCTCTCGAAAAATATTTATTTTTACGTATTTCCTATTTATAAAGGGATCGAAATTTTTGTGATGATTGTAGAAAACAAGAGTAATTATTAGGAAATTATCTTGCTGTGTCACTCTTATTGTTTAGGCGCCTATTCAGTTTTTAACTAAACGTTTATATATTACATAATTATAATTGTATCTGACAGAGCTATATAAAATGTTTTCGTCTATATATTATCCACACTTTGCGTATCATCGCTTCCCTTGTTGCTTCCTGTACTTTAATTTAATTACACTCACTCATATACATATATGTATTCTTTACATATGCAGGTTGAACATCAAAGGAGGCGAAAATCCTTATTTAACTTAAATTTATTTCAGCAAACATCCTGAACTGACAATGAAACTTGAAATTCACCTAAAAGGTAAATAATCTACGTAGCATCGTGTAGGGCCTGTTCTCTACACTGTTAGTTCAGTCCTACAAGTTATAAAGCTTTACACTAGGTCTTTAGAAACCACCCTTCTAGGAAACCCACCCGAAATTCTTTTAAAGGTCCCACCTGCTCTTTTTCAACGGGTTTCTTTTCCTGGACAATATTTTCCCTCCTTCTGTCGCTTTAGTCTTCACCGCAACAGCGAAGCGTGTTGTGTAGTGGCTGACCACACGGTCTCTACATCGTAGTATGCCGCACTTTCCGACAATACAAGAGGAAGAGATACATACACTGTAGAATACACTACCACGAGCAATGGACAAAGAAGCACGACGACAACACCCAAGAAGACGAAGTCGATGACGACGGAACAACACGACCGTGAGCACCAAGAGGGAAACCGAGTGAGAGGGTGATAGAGTAATATGGCATGAGAGAGGCAGAAAGAACTAAGAAACCTTGTTTGCGAGAGAAAGATGAACGCCTCTGAGATAGCTGTGCGGCCGACACATACGGTAGTTGCAGATCGGCGAGGCAGACAAGGGCCCGAGCAAGCAAAATGGAGAGCAGGCAAGCGTGGAATATAAAAGGAATGAGAGAATTCATATCTCGTATGGGGGATCTTACTGCTTTGCTGTTGAGAGACGGTTTTCGAGAGGGAGAGAACTGGCGAGAGAGATGAGCAGATTTCTCCAGAGAGAAAGATATGACTGAGAGCGACTGTTCGAGGATCAATCCCCGCCGAGTCGATCACGTTTTGGAGCAACACTTTAGATACGGACACTTTTTTTTAGCTTTAGAGAAACACGATTATGAGGAGTCACTTTTAAGTGTTTTCGATACGGGAAAAAAAATTAAGGACGCTTTTTATGATGCTGATATATATTGAGGAAAAGAGTGGAATGTTGCGCTGCAGCCAAAGTCCAAAGTAGATTTTAATAGTTTTGGATGATTTAGTGTGAGTTGATTATGAAGGAGAGCGTAAGGTCTTGAGCGAGGTCTTGAGCGAGGTCTTCAGAAATATCTAATTAACTTGGTTTAACGTTAATGGCTTTATAGACTCGCACGAAGAAAAATGAGCGTTGAAATACAGATATTTGGTATTTGATGTTTAGATGTACCGACAAACGTACATGATGCTTATCTGTATTATGAAAAGGAGATTAGAATTGTATGGAAAATAAATTCACGCAGTCTGGAAATCTGATGCCGTATTCTCTTTTCATCTTTTGGATGGATTTGTTTTCGACGCCTGTTTCTTTAGAATCGATATAAGAGGTGTCAACTGCTTGAATGCGTGATTCGTTTTGAGTATATCCGCTTCACAAGATCTCAGACGTCAAAACATCTTAAAGGATTTCAAGAGATTTCAAGTGATTTTAAGGAATTTCGAAAGAGTTCAGAAGAGTTTCCAGATTTTCAAGTCATTTAAAAATAAGTATTTTATTTTATTTTTTCTCTGATGTATGATATCTTATTTTTGATATATTTTTAACTATTTCAAAGGATTTTAAATATTAATGAATTTTACACGATTTTAAGAGATTTTAAGAAATTTAAAAGGATTTTCACAAGGTTTTGGAGATAAGAAGATTTTCTAAAGAATTTCTAGGAATTTTAACCGATTTTAAGGAATTTAAAGAGATTTCAAGAGATTTCAAAATAATTCAAAGAGTAATTTCATAATTTCAGAACATAAAAAAATTGATATCTAAAATCTGTTAAACCTGGGGAAATCTGTTTATTGAAATCCTTTATAATCCTGTGAAATCTTTTGAAATACCTTGAATTCTATAACATTTTTGGAAATAAAATAAATGCTCATATAATATCATATTAAACACGATTCGCCGATTTCCGCAAATTAAAGTGATCAGAGTATTAAAAAATATAATTTAGCTTGCTTAATATGATATTTAATTAAATTTTATTTACATTCACGATTAAAATTTAAATAATGCAAAATGCGTTAGTTATCATCAGAAAAAAAATGTCTGTTTCAGTAATCGAATCGTTAATTCGTTAAAAATCATATTTTTTCATACAGAGGCAACAGGAATGTTTGTTTTATATAAAATATTACGCCACCTGACGAATAACTAAAGCAGTGGCGATTACTTATAATATTTATAAAAATTATAATAAGACTTTTAAGAATTATAATGAGATTTTTTAAAATTGTCAATAATGAATTTAAATACCCACATATTTATAACGTTTAGATGTACAAAAATACTGAATGTTTATCTTTCAAATGTTCAATAATCACACAGCATCTAAGATTCCGCTTTCAAGACATAACTGTTGCTTCTGATCAACAATAGTGCTGGATGAATGATTAGGTTTGTTAGAGAGATGTCGAATGGAAATCCGAGTGGGTGGAATGGGCTCTTACAACAACGTGGAATCTATGTGTTGGCTGGTTGAATACAGTACAGTCTGTTCGCCTTATCAATTAGCTCGAAATTAGCGTGATAAGCGTATAACATTGGCTATCGCGCGTTTCACAGGATCGTGTCTATACCATATACATGGAAGGGTGAGGGGTCGCTTCGAGTGTAAAGTAGACTGTAGAGGAGTAGAGCGGCGCTGGTGGTTATATCCAGATAGCAGATAGCCAGGACGGTGGTCTCGTTTGTGGTTTGACCACCCTTGTGGTGCTCTACCCTAACCACCCTCAACCACTGTACCGCACCATCCGCAGTTGCACCGTGTGCAGAGAGCGATAATGTCGCCCTTGCTGCGGCCACCTCATGTTGGTACCTCGCATTTAAAGCGTCACGTCGATCCTCAAATTAACGACTCTTTCATCCTCTATTTCAATTCCAGCCATTTAAAGAAAAAAATTATAAACTAGCTGTGAAGTTGTATCAACTTTTGTGCGCATTCAATGAGCATTTTGCTTCCTGTAAGCAAATATGATTTGCTTCCTCATAGAGGAAGCATTAAGTATTCTTTACATCAACATTAAATTTTGATTATTTCAGAAGTTATATTCGAAAAATTCATTTTCGAAAATTACAATAAAGCACAACTTTCTTATTTTTCAATTAAATGTATTAATCTTATAGCTCAATCGATTCGTCTCTACGCAAGGAACCTTTATTTTCCTTACGTCAGCTTCGAATTTTGAATATTAGAGAAGTTATAGTTGAAAAACAAATTTTTTAAAATTAAAAAGAACCATAACTTTGTTATTTTTCAATGAAATGAAATAATATTACAGACCAATCGATTCGTCTCGATGCAAGGAACATTTATGTTCCGTACGTTAAGTCAAAATTTTGATTATTTGAAAAGTTATAGTCGAAAAATTAATTTTTGAAAATACAATTAACCATAACTTTGTTATTTTTTAATGAAATGCATTAATAATATAGGTCAATCGATTCGTTTCGACACAAGGAATCTACGTTTTCCTTACATCATCTTTGAATTTTGATTATTTGAGAAGTTATAGTGAAAAAATGAATTTTAAGAAAATTATAAAAGTACATAAAACTTGTAAAATTAAATATTTTGTTAAACCATTGTAAGAAATTCAACTAGGTGTATAATGAAATAACTATGCAAAATTTCATCAATTTATCTCTACGCGTTTTCAAGAAATTGCTGGATCGTGACACACACACACACACACACACACACACACACACACACACACACACACCCGTGTGTATATGAGGGCGTGTGTGTGTGTGCGTGTGTGTGTGTGTGTGTGTGTGTGTGTCACGATCCAGCAATTTCTTGAAAACGCGTAGAGATAAATTGATTAAATTTTGCATAGTTATTTCATTATACACCTAGTTGAATTTCTTACAATGGTTTAACAAAATATTTAATTTTACAAGTTTTATGTACTTTTATAATTTTCTTAAAATTCATTTTTTCACTATAACTTCTCAAATAATCAAAATTCAAAGATGATGTAAGGAAAACGTAGATTCCTTGTGTCGAAAAAAATCGATTGACCTATATTATTAATGCATTTCATTAAAAAATAACAAAGTTATGGTTAATTGTATTTTCAAAAATTAATTTTTCGACTATAACTTTTCAATTAATCAAAATTTTGACTTGACGTAAGGAAAATAAATGTTCCTTACATCGAGACGAATCGATTGGTCTATAATATTATTTCATTTCATTGAAAAATAACAAAATTATTGATCTATTTAATTTTGAAAAATTTGTTTTTCAACTATAACTTCTCTAATATTCAAAATTCGAAACTGACGTAAGGAAAATAAAGGTTCCTTGCGTAGAGACGAATCGATTGAGCTATAAGATTAATACATTTAATTGAAAAATAAGAAAATTTTGCTTTATTGTAATTTTTGAAAATGAATTTTTTGAATATAACTTCTCAAATAATCAAAATTTAATGTTGATGTAAAAAATAATTAATGCTTCCTCTATGAGGAAGCAAATCATATTTGCTTACAGGAAGCAAAGTGCTCATTGAATGACCACAAAAGTTGATACAACTTCACAGCTATTTATATTCTTTCAACATATTATCTTTAAAAAAAATTAGTCTGCAGGTATATTCACCTGGACTCATTGTGTTGAGATGAAAAATGCACCGCTTTTGTCCGAATTTGAATATTCTGATAATTTGACAATATTTATGAACAGCATCAATAGAATTTGTGCCACAAGGGATGGTATATTTTGATGGAAAGTCATGTTTTCAAAAAAGGGAATTCTGATAAAATGATACAAAATTGGAAATGGTCATTAATGATAAACAACCTGTAATTTTTTTCGTTCACGGTGAAAAGTGTATAAAATAATCAATTAATCAGTGATTTTTCAATGAGCATTTTACTCTGAAAATTCATTCGTGGAGCGTAGTCCAATCATGTGGACAGTTTGCTCACAATCAGTTTTGTTTGTCACTACGTTGTTTTCACGAATTAAGTATAAATTTCATTTTGTCCTTGTAAACATTGAAGCTTTGTACAATGTACATAGTAGGATTTTACAAAGGTTGATTTTTATCTCTGTGAATTTTACAATCGACGTTAAAATCTCCGAAAGAGAAAGAAAGGGGATGCGCAGAGAGCACTCAAAGGGTATTTTTTTACTGCAGCTGCAGCCAATCGACTTTTGCAATACTGATATATGGTAGCACGTAAACGCGAGTATTCAGCAACAGCTGCGGAAGTAAAACAGTCATATGTATTCATTTAAGGGCGGCTTCGATTTCCTTGTAGCTGCAGGTGTTCTTTGCTTCATATATAATATATGTATACAATATACATATGTATATTTATAGATAAAATTTTATAGTTACGATATTGACCGAAAATAATCTTGGATCAAAAGAATATGTATTTTATAATATGGTGCACTCGATATTATGATACGTTTGTTACTTTTAATGTTATTAAAATGGTGTGTAGATACAATATATCATATATGCAAATTAAGTGGAGCAAAACGTACTTAGTCTAACAATGTTTACGAGAAAACGCAATTAAGTAAAGTTTTTTATTTAGTACATAAAGTTATCCTCCACAATGAATTTTTCCTTATCGTTTAAAAAACTCGCTTTTTACGTGTAATACTAACGTAATTTGCAGTGCGATCAAGCGATAACATATCCAGCTTTGCCCCATTTGCCACCTACCTGCTTATTATTTTTTTTCTTTCCGCACACGCACATCATTGTGCCTATCCGAGTGCACAAACTACATACTGTAATTTTCTCTATCACAAAGTGACATCTTTTGTACCTGCCTATAATGCGTGTCAATTGCTTCGTTCCTGCGCATTATTTACTTCTAGGTCATTGGTTAATCTGCCTCGGAAACCCATTTTCAGTTTACTACATTCTAAAAATTTTTATAACCTACTCTTACTTTATATTATAAATTAAAAAAAAGAGAATCAGATATAGAAAAATATCAGCAACACTATATCCTTCCAGGAACGATTTCTTGTAGACAATTTTTTTTAATTTCATGTATTTATCAATCCAACAGTTTTTTGATCAATCAGAATACTTGAAACTATACAAAACGTTTTTTCCAACAATTTAATTACGAATAAACTTTTCAAAATTTACCATATATGGATTTTACTTTATTGGTACTTCTATTGATTCAACTCACACTAAAATAACTTGAACACTGAGGAATTTAATTTATTCACATGATTGCGTTTGTTGATCAGATAGGAATAACAACTAAAAAAAGAAGAGCACACGTGTCGCATGACGAGTATAAGCAATCAGAAATTGGCCAGTGGTTATTTGGGCATTTTAATGTTCATCGTTCAAACCACACAGTCTGGTTCTATGATATTCACTAAAGCTGGATCGCTAGTGTAGTAGTTGAATGCTGATGACTCACACACACACATGCCATATAAACCGATCGACTTTTGTTTATCAATCGACAAAAACGAAATCCTGCATTTCGCGAGCAAATATCGAAATATCGGTGTACCCGCGCATATCAAACGGCCAACATTGACGTTCAATCAATGTTCATGTTCACTATGTCTCCCTGGTTTTCATACCCCATCCACTTATCCCAATCGTCGCCAAAGTTCCGCTATGCATCCCAAATAGTGTAATTTTCGTTGTTGCGTTAATCGTGCGCGAAACAACGACTGCCACCATTGTTTCCTGTACTAATATGAACATGTTCCGCATACAATATATATATAAGTTACCAGACAATCTGACTATCCTTTAAATATTGAAGTAGTGTTTAAAAATGTACGTTCTTTGTAAAGAGCACTACTTTCGGCTTCTAAAAATTCTTTGAACAGGTTGAATATAGGTATAATGAATTTTAAAAGGTTTATTTTTCTTATCGTGTGCATAGTAAAGTTCATACGTGTTTGCGTGAGTATAAGGTGCGTTATGCATATACACAAGCGGGAAGCGCTAATTTTCCCTCGAATTTTCCCTCATCGGCTCTTAACGTCCTTCTGTGGTTTCACAAATGAGGCCACACAAACGCATCAAATTAACAGGCACACAAATGAGCAAGTTCACGCGCGCCTTCATGTTACCCCCACAAAATTGGACAGCTGAACGAATCGGTGGCTCTACATCCCCCCTCCCTACCCTAAATTTCCTAAAATTTCCACTGTAAATCGTTTTAATAAATAAGAGTAGAAGGTTGCATGTGCACATCTTTTGATTGCTCATTTTTATGGAGATGGGATAAAACTCGTGTATGTTTATTTGCCGAGGTATAAATACAAGGCTTTGAAAAGGTAAACTTGTGCTTGAAAAAAACTTAACTCAATTTAATGGAAGAGAATGCATATAAATTAGAAAAAAGTAATACATACGAGAAAAAATTGTACCCGTTGTCCGGATGATTTATTTCCAATATGTTGCCAGCAGATTATGTTTGCCAAAGCTTTTCAAGCGGCGTGAGAAAATTGAACAAGCAGTTTCTTCTCGATAGAGCAAGAAAGATGAGAAACTGATAACCGTGGGGCAGATCGTCACGGCTTCCACTTGTTAACTCGCCATTAATTAAAATTCCCTTCATTAATTCAATCGACAAAGTAATTTATAAATCCCTGAAGCGAGCGATCTTCCTCTCGCAAAAACTTGGAAATTTTCGCTTGATTGATACGACTCCAGATTAGCCGGGTACGCAAATAGACTCGTTGGATATTGCAAGCTGCACTACTTCTGCGTGCAGTCATGCACCTTGCAGTGCATCGTATAATGGCACTTAATTACGCGCGTTTAACGTGCACTTTTCATGATATATCCTCGTGTCGCCGTGTTCATCAACTATACGACGATATCATCTACTTCTATATCTCATGCATTTGCAATAAACTAAACTAGCTGTGAAGTTATTTGTGCTCATTCAATGAGCACTTTGCTTCCTGTAAGCAAATATGATTTGCTTCCTCATAGAGGAAGCATTAATTATTCTTTACATCAACATTAAATTTTGATTATTTGAGAAGTTATATTCGAAAAATTCATTTTCAAAAATTACAATAAAGCACAATTTTCTTATTTTTCAATGAAATGCATTAATCTTATAGGTCAATCGATTCGTCTCGACGCAAGGAATCTTTATTTTCCTTACGTCAGCTTCGAATTTTGAATATTAGAGAAGTTATAGTTGAAAAACAAATTTTTCAAAATTAAATAGATCAATAATTTTGTTATTATTCAATGAAATGAAATAATATTATAGACCAATCGATTCGTCTCGATGCAAGGAACATTTATTTTCCTTATGTCAAGTCAAAATTTTGATTATTTGAAAAGTTAGTCGAAAAATTAATTTTTTAAAATACAATTAACCATAACATCCTTATTTTTTAATGAAATGCATTAATTTTATAGGTCAATCGATTCGTCTCGACATAAGGAACCTTTATTTTCCTTATGTCAGCTTCGAATTTTGAATATTATAGAAGTTATAGTTGAAAAACTAATTTTTTAAAATTAAATAAAACCATAATTTTGTTATTTTTCAATGAAATGAAATAATATTATAGACCAATCGATTCGTCTCGATGCAAGGAACATTTATTTTCCTTACGTCGAGTCAAAATTTTGATTATTTGAAAAGTTATAGTCGAAAAATTAATTTTTGAAAATACAATTAACCATAACTTTGTTATTTTTTAATGAAATGCATTAATAATATAGGTCAATCGATTTGTTTCGACACAAGGAATCTACGTTTTCCTTACATCATCTTTGAATTTTGATTATTTGAGAAGCTATAGTGAAAAAATGAATTTTAAGAAAATTAAAAAAGTACATAAAACTTGTAAAATTAAATATTTTGTTAAACCATTGTAAGAAATTCAACTAGGTGTATAATGAAATAACTATGCAAAATTTCCTCAATTTATCTCTACGCATTTTCAAGAAATTGCTGGATCGTGACACACACACACACACACACACACACACACACACACACACACATCCGGACAATTTTTCAGGACATCATATTAGATATATTGACATTAAAATATGTTGAAAAAAACCTTTTTTAGGAAACTGGATTTTGTCACCACCACAAAGCTTCCTCTATGAGAAAGCAAAAAGAAGGCACTGAAACTGTCAATGCAAAAATCTATGTTTATTTTATTCTCTTTAATACTTTATTATTATCTTTAATATTTTATTCTCAATTAAAACTTTTTCAATTGGCTAGAGCATTTGTGAATATTGCCAACGTTGAGTGTTCGGACAAAAGGATATAAATACGAGCGGACAAACAGTCGAATAAATTAATAACTGAACGGGGCGTGTAACGATGAGGAACGACGCTGAATTAGCGGCGATAACTAATGCATTTAGCAAACCACGTTATTCAAAATGGGGTGTGTAGTAACACCGTAGCTGTGGTTCTGTATATCTCTGCCCTTCTCTTTATTTCTGCCTCTGTCGCATTTCCGAACAACACCCGCTTTACTCTCCCCGATCCCCGCATATCATTAACATGTAAATACGCTGGCGCGGCGTGGCGTGCAGTAAACTTCGAACCCAGTCGCATATGCAAAACGTGCCACTATTATAATAACATTACGTCGATGAACCTTCCATTGAATACGTGAGCCGTGCACATGCATGGCATCGCTAATTATACGAATCGTATATCGGGTGTTTCGCACTTTACGAAAAGTCGCTAATTCCGTCCTGCTCATTCATGATTTAATTTATGCTTTCTCGATTATCCGTTACGTGACATCCTTTGAAAATTACTTTTTTTTTCATTCTGCTGATAAGCCCCAAAAAGTGAATAATGTCATTATTCCCATAATGATATCAGAGTATATCAGAGTACATATGTGTCATCACTAATTGTTCTTTGCATGAAACATTCCTGAAATCATTAAAATTAAATAATAAATCTGTAATTTTTTGCTGAAATCTCGAGCATTTTATATATATTTCTTCTCTCAAATTCCGAACGTGATCAATTTGTTTTCGCCAGCGAACCCTAACGGATTGCTTAATTCTCGTGCATATCAAATTTCATTGGAACCCACCTTTTTTAATTTCACTCCGGTTACTGCAGGGGCGACCGATTAACCCTTGGTATCCCAAGTCACGGTCGTTCGCCTTTGTGAATGCAAAATTTAAAGGGTGCAGTAAAGGAATCTCCACACTTTTTTCAATCATTTTTTCTTTCTTTATTGTTTGGATTCGCGCTGATTTAAATCTAAACGATGAGTGACGCGAATGACGATACAACGTTATATCAAAGTTCTGTACTTTCTTTTTCACCTTTCTCTTTCTCTCTCTTTCTCTCACTCACTCTCTCTCTCTCTTTATTTTTATTTCTCGCTCTCATACATTCTTTCACTCTCACTCTACAGTCTTTTCTCTACACATAACTCCTTCCCTATACGACATAGAAAAATATGAATATAAGTATCTAAACACTTTAACTTTACACACTATGTACACAATATAAAATACATTAACGTCTATTTGCTCATAATATTCTCATTTATGTAATATACAATCAATATAATAATTCAAATTGTTGCTTGAAACTAGAAAATGACAAGGACATGGGCTGAGAATACACAAATTGACAAAATTTTAATTCTGTAAAAATAGTATAGAATAAATGTTATGTTTGAAAAAAATGTGCGAGAAAAAAAATTTGCATATATTTTTATTCAATTACAACGAATTTGAATTTTTTTTAACTGAGAAAAATATTTTTTTATCATAAACATCGTGAATTATATCCTCTAGAACAATTATATTAAAGATTGAATTAAAAAATAGAATCATAGGATAAAATATTTTCTTTCAAATTGAACAGGAAGAAATAAAATTTCTGTGCAACAAACTTCAAATATTAGGTAATATTTGAACACATTTCTTTTCAAAACTTCTTTCAAAAGAAGCAACACCCTGTGAAACGTCTTATACAATCTCACATATCCCTTCTTGTGTCAAAACAACAACAACAATGCAATAATATAATTAATTATGGCAATTATTCATAAAAACTAAAATTACAGTAGTCTTGCGAAAACTACCCACTTTTAAAAACTATAGTACATACATAAAAGAATGTTCATTACCCAGAAGATGCGGAAAATGCAAAGATTGAAGAGATCAGAATTCAGAATTATAACCTTCTTCAAGTTTAAGCCTTCACAAAGAGCAAAATCCTCTCGAGTGGATAATAAGCGGAAGGCTACTGTAATAATAACATTAAAAGTTAAATATTTATATACAATGAATTCGAGCATCTGGAGATCTTTGAATAAAAATTTCTACCCCTTGGTAGTTAGTACATGACTTCATAGACTGTTGCTTTTTTGTCCCCAGATCCAGTGACGATGTATTTATCATCTGCTGAGATATCACAGCTCAAGACCGATGATGATTCTTTCGACTGGAAGGAAATTAATGATATCCGGTAAGTTAAAAATCATTTTCATGTTATATTCAAGTTTTTTCTTTAAAATTTGTCTTTATATTGAAACTATTAACTATGCAATGAAAAAAATGATTTAACTGAAACAATAATAAAGTAAGGAAGTAGAAAACCTGAAGACCGAGAAATTAGGGGCCGACCACAAGACCTTCCTTAAAATATTCAGAGATCACTCACCTGGAATATCGAGGCTCCATATGGGGTGCGCCACGCATTGAGTAGGTTGTCCTTTCCAGTGGAGACGAACCATTTACCGCAGGAGGCGAAGCGTAGAGACAGCACGCAAGAATCGTGCAGGTGTAGCTGATACTTGTCAGGTTTCGTGGCATGAAGAACCTCAACATTCGAGTTCTCCATACCCACAGCGAGCCACTCTCCAGTTGGACAATAACCCAGTGAAAATATCTGGGAGCTAAAGTCATGTTGCTGCAGCTGCCTTCCTTCCCTCAAGTCCCATGACCTAACCGTATTATCCAAACCACCCGTCCACAATTTTGAGCCATCAGCAGAAATATCGATGCAGGATGCTCCATCTGTGTGTCCCTGGAACTGCCTAACAAGAGTCTGATTCTGGAGATCCCAGACGGCGATGTTGCCATCACTGCAGCAACTAAAGCACACCTTGGAATCAGGCGAAATAGCTAAAGCGTAACAAGCCGGAGCTGATGATGTTAATTCGGCCTTGATTCTTGGGGTGGGACTGGCAAGGTCCCAGATGCTGAGCTGACTTGCTTCACCACCAACGATCAAAGTTCTACCATCTGGTAGAAGTTTCACTGATCGAATGTAGTTATCTCGCTGTAAACAATCCAACTGTGAAACTGGCTTAGGATTGCCTGAACCACTTTGACCGATGTCCCAAACTTTGACGCAACCTTTGCCCCCTGTGTAGACGTATTTAGTCGGGTTGGAAATCGTTACAGCGCACACAACTTCTCCGTGGGTTAAGGTGTTGATTTGACGAGCGTGTCTTGGGATTCCGGCTGCACTTAGGGCATCCTGAGGAAAGGGAACTGGCACCATCAAACCCTCACTGGGAACGTGGAAACTGTAAGCCCTGGAATCAAAATTTGTCGTGAAAAATTTCTTTGTATTAAAGAAAAGAAAGATGAGTGGTATACCACTATCATAAATTAAAAAGAATAAGAATTAAAACAAATTTAAACACTAAAAAACTGTATACAATTTCATGCAAATCTAACATCAAGTGAGAGCTTGGCAAATATACTTGAGCAATGTCCTTAAAACTATTACTATTTCAATCTCTATAATCTTCTTAATCACTTGTATCCAGCTTTCGAGTACACAATCCGAAAGTTAATCCCAGCTTAACCAAGCTCCAACTTTTATCAATTTATCTTCCCAAATCCAAACACATTCAAATCCTGAACTTACGGTTTTCCCCCAGGTACTGGCCCCACGGGAACAGGCGGGACTCTCATGGTTCCATGGGGATCATAAAGCTGTTGAGGTAATGATGGGCCTCTAGGTGGTCCATAGCCATTGTATCCCAATACATCCATGTGATGTTGACCACCAGGTGGTAGATGATGAGGGGGTGGTCCAGGAGGATAGTGTGGATAAACTCCAGGAATAGCGCCTGGAGGCGGAGGTCCTTGGATACTTTTGCTGGAGGCTGTCGCCTTCAAGCTTCCACTAGAAGCTGATGTAGGCGTCATCGGTTTCGATATTGGAGTCGTGGGCTTCTCTCGTTCTTCCATCTTCTTCGCAGATGGCGTGCTGGCGTTGCTACTGGTTCCACTTCTTGGAGAATGAGGCGGTGCGTCCTTTTTCTGGATGCTCGAACCCAGAGGCGGAACTCCCATCTTGTCAAGGCCGTTCTCACGAGGTGATGATGTTCCATTTGCTGCTGGACTCGCTGGACCTTCGCTGGCATCATCAACCACCAAGTCCTGATCGCTCTTCTCCCCGTCACTCTGCGAATGATGATAGAAGTCTTTGGTTGTCTTAGTCGTTTGAAATTTTCCGTATTTGAGTCTTAGAACTTAGTCAGAGAGGTCTATTGTACAGATTCTGGACGAGGAACCCCGATGAAGAACTGCGTTTGAAGACTGGAAAGGGAGAACGCCTTCAGTGCCCGGAAATATTGCTTTGCAGAGTTTGGTCCCTTATGGAAGCAACCATGATGATTTAACATTTATTTGAAATTTAATTTGAACCAAGTTGATAATTGATGTTCAAAGGGAATAATACTTTACTTGAAGTTGTTTTAAATTTGCTTCCTAATGGTTTGTTCCTTAAAGGGTAATTAAAACTTAGCGTATGGTGAAGGTCGCAAGTGTTGGAATTTGTTATTTAAAAAATTTTACTTTCCTTTCCACTTTGCTCAAAAAGCACTTACAGCGTTCTCCATTCTGAGTCTTCCTCTCTAGACTTGATAAATTTAAAAAACCAAATTTAAAACAGAAAAACAAAAATCTAGTCAAACTGCGAACACGAATGCGCAGTTTTAATATCATTTGAATTATCCATTTAAAATTAGATTATTATAATTTAACTGGAATAAGACGGAAGGAGCAGTTTTCACTTCTCGTATGATTATGGTTTTAAAAGTTATAGTAACGGATTTGTGAAGGCCGTGAGAAATGAAATGACTGCTCTTGGGTGCCACTGCTTTCCGTAATTCTATATCAGAGTTTACTACTGCAATTGTGCTATTTACAAAGGATTATTATCGTAATTGCAGCCCGTCTACGTCACGTCGCCTGAGGCAAATGATTCAGTCTAGCATGCATAATCAAGAAATCTAAGAAGCGAATTTTAAAAGAGTGCAAAATGTCCCGACAAATTACCCGTTGATAGTTTATTGCCTCAATTTAAGGAAGCAGATTGTGATACCTTGACTACGTAGCAATTTTCTAAGAAGTAATCTGTGTAACTTACATGTCCAGCGTCTTTATCCTCTTTTTTCATTTTCTTCATGGCATGCATAGAATGGTCATGATGATTTTGAGTGTGATGAGAATGGTGCTCTTGTGGTGTGCGTGACCTACTGTATTTGTCACCTGGCGATATCGAACTTCTCTGTAACACAAGTGGAATTTCAAATTAAATAATTAATATTAAATATTAATATTTAAATATTAACTAGCAGACAAACACGTGCGCTCCGCGCGCGATTATTTTGTTTTTCTTTTTACAACTTCAAGTCATTCCAAAGCCAATCAGATTTGAAACTATTATGTATGCGAAATTTTCGTGACATTGTTAGAGAGAAACCACTTTTTTTAGAAAGGAATTTCAAGAGCTTTCTAGAAATTTTAAAGGAATTTGACGATTTTTAAGTGATTCTTACGAAATTCAAAAGAGTTTTAGGATTTTAAAAATATTTTGTAGAATTTTAAGGGATTTTAGGATATTTTATGAAATTTTAAAGGAATTTTAAAAATTCTTAGCGATTTTAAAAGGGATTCTAAATGTTTTGAAATTTGGAGAAATTTTAAAAGCTATCTAAGAATTTAAAAAGATTTCAATGATTTTCAACGATTTCTAAGGTTTTCGTGAAATTTTAAGGAATTTCAAAAGGTTTGTAAGAATTTTATCGGGTTTTAAGGAATTTTAAATGTTATACTGGAATTCCAAAGAATTTTAAGATATTTTAAAAGATGTCTAAGAATTGAGAGGGATTTTATTAAATTTTATGAAATTTCTAATAATTTTAAGTGATTTCAAGAGATTTTTGAGAATTTTTAAAGATTTCATGGAATTTGATAAGATTTCTAATGATTTTAACGAATTTTAAAGATATAAAAGGATTTTAAATATTACCGTAAAATTTCAAGAATTTTTAAAAATTCGTCAGGGAATTTTATGAAGAAATTTCAAAAGATTTTTACGACTTTAAAAAGATTTAGTAGAATTTAAAAGGATTTCAAAGGCTGTACATTTTTTAAGGGCTTTCAAGAAATTAGTCGATTTTTGAAAGACATTGTGGAATTTTTATGTGTTTGATGGAATTTATGAGATTTATAATAATTTTAAAAGATTTCAAGAGATTTTTCAAATTTTAAAAAAATTTTGTAGAATTGTTAATTATTTCATGGAATTTGGCGAGATTTCTAATGATTTACAGGGATTTTAAATGTTAAAGAATTTCAAGACGTTTCTAGGGTTTTTTTTTAGAGATTTTCATGAATTTTAACGTGTATTTCAAAAGATTTATGATTTTGGAAATTTTTGTAGAATTTTAAGGGATTTCATGGAATTTTATGCTAACAGAATTCAAGAGATTTTAATGATTTTTACAAGACATCGCATCTTTAAAAAGTTTATTAAATTTTATGAGATTTCTAATAATTTTAAAGGATTTGAAGAGATTTTTCTGATTTTTAAAATACTTTATGGGACTAAAAGGAAATTAAAACTTGTCAGGGAATTTTATTGATGGATTTCAAAGGATTTGTATGATTTTTTAAAAACATTTTGTAGAATTTAAAAGGATTTCGAAGTTTTTTTTGTAAAATTTTAAGAATTTTCAAGAGATTTTTCTAGTTTTTAAAATATTAAAAAATTTTTAAGGATTTCATGTAACTTGATGAAATTTCTAATGATTTTAAAAGATTTTAAATACTAAGAAATTTGAAGAGATTTCTAGGAATTTTTAGAAATATTCACGTATTTTAACATGGATTTCAAGTGATTAATGATTTTGAAGGTTTTTGTGAAGTTTTAGGGATTTTCAAGAGGTTTCTAGGAATTTTAAGATTTTTTAACGAATTTTAAAGTATTTCGAAGATTTTTGTGAAATTTTAAAGGAAAAAATTTTTATATTTCTTTTTTTTTCCCTACAACTTCAAGTAATTCAAAAGCCAATCAGGTTTGCAACAACAATGTATGCGAGATTTTCGAGACATTTCGTGACACCACTTTTTTAAGATAGGAAATATTGTATTGCATTTCCATTCATTTTTTTTTTTGCTAAAAAGGATTTCATTTAATTAAGAATTTATTGAAAAAGTCAAATTCTAAAGGAAGACGGGTTGTTCTCTTTAATTTATTTCTTTTTTCCTCTTTCGCGATAAAGTTGTTTCCGACAAGTGGGAAAAAAGTTCCGAGAGTCATGAGTCTTTGATACTCGCATCGATTACTTAGTCTCGCGCAAAAAGATTAAAAAAAAATTGAAGAAACACGCGAACGGACAAGGTGAGTGTAAAAGACGGAGCGAAAGTTCAATCACCGGTGGCAGGAACGTGATGTTGAAGGGAGTGTTTGGCAAAAAAGGGGTTCTTTGGCAAAAGAAAGAAAAGAAAGAGGCTTCTCACGGTCCAAGGGACGAATAAACAGAACGTTTCAGGTCGTCGTATAATACTATAATACCTAGACACGCTGCGATTCACGCGTCTCCTGCTAGCGTGCAGCATTGGCTCGTAATAGGGCATAATGGAATTCGGGATACTGAACGTGGGCGTGAATAATAATAAAAAAGAACGAGTGCTCCAAGCAGTCTGAAAAGAAAATAAGCTGCCGAGATGGGAAGCAAGGAGCGAGAAGAGACAAGAAAAAAAGTTAAAAGGAGAAGATCAGAGGAAGAGAAGATCTAAGAAAGATGGAGGAAAAAATTAGAAGAGAATTAAAAAAAATAGAAGAAAGAAGATGAGACGAAGAAGATGGATATGGTCAGAGGGGATGATAATGATTATAGAGCAGGAAAGTGGAGATAGCCCTGGGTAGTGATTTTACCTTCACAAGATTTTAAACACGACTAATATTACAATCAACGAAATTTATGTGAGAATTTAGATTGCGAAATTTCAGCATCAGACACTTCATTCCAATTTGCTGGGCTGTGCCTAAGCCACACCTCTGTCAATAAAATATGTAGATTCTATCTCTATAGTCTACCAATAACTAATATTGCTACAGTGTGAAAATTTATAATTAGAAGCAAATCAGAAAACATTAATCTTGGAATTGGAAACATGATACTATATAAACACTTCTTTTTCTCTGGAATTGAGGATTACAGCTGACAGTGAGTTAAGCATCTCTAGAGTTAGGAACGCGAGGAATGTATAAAAGGTGTAAATCCGTATGAAAAGATTTTGATGGTTAGAAAGATAATCTTTTGTTCAAGTGGGTTCCCATTTGGAAACATAGATGCTTTTAAAGATACAATTCGAAGGGTTCAAGACAAACATTTTAAATTGTTACGTGCCTGATATCTAATAATAACCACTTCCAAAAAGTTCTGATCATCAGATCCTGTGATCTAAATTCTAAAATTCTTCTGTGTAAATACACTGTGTAACTCTCATGTAATACGGTATCAGATTGATATCAAATTTTCATAAACAATTGGAAAAGAAAGAAATAAAACATGTTCCATTAATAAAAAGCATCACTGAGTCTTCGGGCAGTTTAATGAGAGTGTGGAGGTAAGAATTTCGAGAGGAATGAACGTGGTCATTTGGAAAAAGAAACTGGCGCTTGCCATTGAGGACTAATGCAGGTTCGTTCCATTGAAAGGCAGAGTAATTACGGTCAGACGGGCAGTAAGAGGGTCATATTATTCTCGATCCATCCATCGGAGCCCCAGTCACATTCTCGTTGAAATTCTCGTTCTCAGTAATATTACCATGGTAATACAGCCGTAGTCGTCTCGGATCACCGGCTTGTGACGTGGAGGAATGAGAGGGAAAAGAGAAAATAAAGATGAGGGAGGAGGACAGAAAAGGAAAGAAAAGAGCCCGAGGACGTGGATGAGGAAAGGTATGAGTAAGAGAGCAAAATAGAATGGCGAGAGAATGAGAGGGCGTCGATGGGCGGTCCGCGGTCCCGCGATGATTACAGGCTCGGCAAACCTATAATACTGCATCGTCTTCTCCCCTTTCTTTTTTTTTTCTTCTCATTTTTATTTTCCTTCTCATTCCCTTTTTTCTCTCATTCTTTTCCCTTTTCCTCCACTTTTTCCTCTCGTTTCTCTACTTAATTTCCTCCCTCTTTTCCACTTTGTCTTCCTTTTCTGTCTTCTCAAGTCAATTAGGTTGAAGTTTCAGCTAATCTAAGTTTTTTTATTTTTTTATTTTTTTATGTTTATTAGATTAAGAATATCAAAATAAAAGTTCTAAAGAATATCTTTTTTTACTTTTATTTATTTACTAGCAGAAATTTACCCGGAATTGCCTGGGAGTTTAAGAGATTTTAAGTGACAAAGGAATTCCAAGATATTTTAAGGAATTTCACTTAATTCTAAGGAACTTCAAAGAATTTTAAGAGATTTCAAGAGATTTTAAGCAACTTCAAATGATTTTCAAAAGTGTTTGAAATGATTTAAAGATATTCAAGAGTTTTCACAAGATTTCAAGACATTTTAAAGGATTTCATCAGATTTTAAGTGACTTTAAGGAATTTCAAGGAATTGATTCTAATATAGACGAAATAAAATGAAATCCCATGAAATATTTTTAAATTATTTGAAATTTTTTAAATCTTCTTTAAATTTCTTAAAAAATTTTTTATATATTTCAAAATTCTGTGGAGTTCATTAAAATCTCTTGAAATTTCCCGAAATCTCGTAAAATCTCTTGAAAGCTTTTAAAGTCCCTTCAAATTTCTTGAAGTTTCTAAAATTCCTGAAAATTACACGAAATCACATAAGATTCTTCAATATTTCTGGAAATCCCAAAATTTGAAAAAAAATCCTTGAAATTCTGAAAAAGTCCTCAAAATTACTTAAAACTTTTTGCAATCCGCCTTTAAAGTCTCTTTAAAATTCCTTTAAATTTTAAGAAAGCTCTTAAAATTCCGAACAACGCTAGGTAAATTTCTGCCAGTCAATAAATAAAAATTTTGGGCTTTGGAAACCGTGGAAACATTTTTTAAAAATATTTTTATTCCATTGAATATAAAAATAAAAAAACGCCAGACTAGACGTCTGAAACTTCAGCTCAATCTCAAGTCATTATCCTTATTATTAGCATTTTCACTTTTAATATCAAAGTGTGCACCACCATCTTTCGAGGAAATCCAATTTTTGTCCCGCCACTTCTAAAAGTTGACATTTTTATGCCTCTCGTGACATTTCCATGACGCAAAATCGCACATGAATGACCTTTAACACTCATCAAAAATCCTTTGTTTTTATTTTGTAAATAACGTTAAATTTTATCGGTAGTTCTTTAGCCATTTATCATTTCAAAATAAAACGTTAACATTGGAGTTAAGCGTATTTGACCATAGAATTTTAATGATCGAACGAAATTCGGCGCGATATAAAAGACTAATGGCGATAAATGACGAGTTTTTTTTCCTTTCGCTCAATACTTTCTGCTCAAATGGATCCTCACGTCGTAAAAAAATGAAAGACTTTTTTTTCATTTTTAATTCGAGGGACTCAACGCCTTTTTATTCGGTTAGCTTCAATAAAGAATATATAAAGATGCTTCTTTCGAGTACCAATTTTGTCGGATTGAGTTTCTAATTAGACTAAATTGATAGAAATATAAAGCATACAGAAGATGTTCAATGAAATTTTAAACCTCGGTAAATTAAAACTACGTAATTTTGTAACAGAAAATGTATTCCAAGATAAAAATAGTAATATATAATCAATGAAATTATGTATAGAATATCGAATGCAGCCATAACCGCGATTCTTTAAACATTATTTTATCAGGGATCACTAAATAATTCGTATATGGACCGGAAAACGCATTGATGATTCAGTCGCAATAAAACAAATATCCGTTCCAATAAAGAAGTAATTTTCCTGAAATAGAAACTGATATTCATTTCCAAACGAGCGAAAATCGATTGAGTGCATATAGAAAATATATTTTGCTGGAAGCGATATATTCAATTGCAGCAATTATGATTATATTCAATGAGTACTTCTCACTGTTTTTCCACATAATAATTTAAATTTGAGTCTAATTGAATTCTAAACAGTGAATATTTACTTTTATAAGAGCAATAATTGTATGAGTTAATCGATTGAGGAAAATTGAAATGTCAAAGCTTTGGAGAGAGAATATGATTATATAAAGGTTCACTTCGGTTAGCGTAAAATGTAAAATTGTATACGTTGTGGAAAACAAATAATTGAAATAAAAAAGTATTCGCTCGATTGCTACTATACTGTATATATCAGTACATTTTATTTAATAAATCGAACTGGGACAGCTGTTTCCATATGGACGTGTATTGAACTTGCAGTGATTGTAAACAGGAAAAACGTGAGCAAATGGAAAAGAACGAACTCGAACAAATTCTAATTAGCAAGTTTAAAAATAAACACTGGTTTGTACAGAATTTTTTAATACGCACAGAATAGAATTTAATGAAAAGAATGTATGTAATTTGAGTTTGTTAATTTGTTATAGATAAATATTATATATGTATTTCTGGAAGTAGTCACAAAACTTGCTGAAATGCAAAACCAAGTACACTTCCGCAGTAAATTCTCAGAGGGTAGGAAACTTGAAAATAAATGTACGAGTGCATGCATATAAATTAAAATCAAATAAAAAATTAACAATGTCTGGCGTACTCACATGTCTCTCCTCGTTGGAGCTGAGTCCTGTAACAGAAAGCGTGAACGAAAAGAGAATTAGTTTCGGTGAATTTAACGGGCGTGACTGCAAATGTAATTTTCGTTATTATTCGCTTGCGCCCGAAATTATAAAGGGAAATGAAGAGAAAAAAAAACACGAAAGAAAAAAACAAAAAATTGGTGCGCGAGGCGTACTTAACTCTGGGCGGTAGCATCGAGTCACCGATAGAATGTTAATAACGTTGCCAAGCGGGCATACGCGCTCTCGTATAAATGATCTTCATGCATATTTATGTGCTTTTCCCTCAAAACCACTGGTGTCCGCTAACATGGTGGTGCAAACAAGCTCTGAAAGCGGATACCGCTTTGAAAATTTCCAACGAAGCGTTTCTGCAGCGCGACCCCGCTTTTCGTCGAGAGACAGTACATTTTTTGCAGCCTCTCCTGTCGTCAATTCGTTCTCGGAATGCAAACAGGATCAAACGATGAAGAGAGAAGGAAAATACGAGAAAAAAGGAAAAAAGTGAGAAAAAAAAAATAGGGGTAGAGAAGAGTCGCTCGCACCTACTTTCATCGTTCCTCGTAACCGAGGCCCGATTAATTATCAAGTCTCTCCAGCGTCCCACTTGCTACCCTTTTTTTTTTGTTCAACCCTTCCTCTTTTTGCGCCCCATCCGTTGCACAAAGTGTACAAAGCACGATGGCTCTGGTAAAGCTGCGCGAACTTTCTATTACGCGTCGCAGCCAGCGCTCGGATTTTTCAATGGAAAAAGGCGAGAGCATTAAAAGTGGAAAAAAATATGAGCCCTGGAAAATCGAACCGAGCTACGCGCAGCTCGAGTGGATTTCGTTCCACTTATTTCCGTTTCCATTTGCATAGTTTTGCAATCCAATTTTCTTCCAGTACTCACCGACGAAAATTCGGCTATTGGCCAATAAAAAAAAGAGGTGATTTTATCCGGAGAAATTTTAGAATCAAAGTACGTGGGATAAAGTGTAAACTCGTGAAATCTTTTAGTGACAAAAATAGAAAAATTTGAAGAAAACTCAATTGACTGATTGATTTTTGATTAGAATATATAACAAAGAACATACCTCCGTTGCTTTTGAGATCATCAGGTTGCCGGTGAAAGTCAGATTTGCCAAGAAGCGAGAGAGGATGACCGCCAGATGTTCCTGGGGTTGATGGTGCTCCAGGGTTCATGCCCATGCCCAAAAGTGCTGCCGAAGCGGATGTTGGCACGGAAATTCCAGGAGGAATGCCTGGAAGTGCTGGAAGTCCTGGATGAGGACCCATCGTGGCACCTGGCGGTAATTGTTGGGCGTGCATCTGTTGTATCATTCTTGGCAGGTCTAACCTTGGTGGCTGAAACCGAAAGAATCGAAACATTTAATCTTTAAAGCATTATTGCTTCCTCATAGAGGAAGCTTTGTGGTGGTGACAAAATCCAGTTTCCTAAAAAAGGTTTTTGTCCAACACCCGCGATGGAAATGCGACTTCGGAGGCTCATCTC
>CAJFCO010018415.1:110038-168932 GCA_904066015.1 Synergus gifuensis | reverse complement strand
ATTTGCTTACAGGAAGCAAAGTGCTCATTGAATGAGCACAAAAGTTGATACAACTTCACAGCTAGTTTCTAATGTCTCGAATTTTCAGCACTTTTTTTTAAATTTTAACCTATGTATTTTTTTTTCGTTGTAAGGCGGTATTATTCATTTCAAGAATGAAAAATTCATGAAGCAGATGTTGTTTCTCAAGCAAAAAAGTGGATCTTCAATTATTTTAATAGAGGTGTGCACTCGTATTTTGTATTTCATGAAATATATTCCACCCCACAAAGTAGAGGGACCCTTTCCCGCTTAACGATAAACTCGTTACGCGCTCGAATCGTGCTTATCATGGATTTCACTTAGGCATTTAGGCCTCGGGGATTGGCTTCCCCTGAGAAACGAGGGTGCTATTCTGGATTATATGAAATAACCCCTCTCAGGGTTGCAGCGATTGCGTACGATAGTTATTTTCCTGGAGGAGGGTGGCGATCGTTAGGGGTTGTGCCCCCAGAGGCGTATCGCGAAATACACATGTACCAAGGACTGGTCTGTAATTCCCCCAAGCATTAACTTCTGGAAAGTATCGAGTAACACGTTCCTTCCCAGTTTGCCCACCCTCAAGCGTACAATAGATTACTGAAGGTCTGACTCCAGCAATGCAATTTCCTACTCAACATTGACATATAAGGCGTTCAATTTACTTTCCTAAGTGGACGATAAATCTCTTGATCATAAAAGTTTTTCTCTTTATAAGATCCTCCAAGAAAATTCTATAGAAAAATTTATTGTTTGAAATTCTACGAGAAAACTGTAGAGGATAATATAAGAGCTATTGCAAAACTTTTGTAAAACACAATTTATGTACCTATACTACAGTAGGTACTTTAACGTGTACAATTGTACAATATTGTGAGAAATATTTGTACAATCATATTTATATCAAAATTGTATGAAACAGAAATAGGAAAAAGCGAGATTGCAGAGATAAAAGAAGAAAATATTCATTGTGCTATACGTCTTTGTATTAATGACTCCGGTCGATGTAGATGTAATACGTGTTCAGTTTAGATAGGAAGGAATATCAGTTTTTATAATTTATATATTCCTACTGCGAACCGAACAATATAGGAGGTATATTACAGAAAAATCACAGGTCTTATATAATCCTAAATGTACACAGAAAGATACTTTATCTTTAAATTACGTTTTGATAAATTTGATGTATGAATTAGGTTTTTATTTCGCCTTTTAAATTTTAGGTTACGATATTAAGCTTTGCAAAAAAAAACATCTATATTTGGACATATATATAAAAAAAAAGAAAGTTTGTACTTGGTATTAGTATAACTTATTTTATCGGGAAAGGAATCGGATATGGACGAGCTTTTGAACGTCACTTCAGCTTGACGTTACTATATAGAAAATGTCTCTTCGACGGTTGAGGTCGTTGAGGTCGTGGTTTCAATGCGGAGTCTGCACGTTACGTCATATATATATATTATATATCTATAATGGACAATATTCTGTATACACAATAGCACGTAAATCATCAGAATACTCACAGAAAGTTTTTCCTATAATCCTAGCACTTTATTATACAGTTTGTTTCAGTTTGATACAAAATGTACAATATATACTTCTGTATTACGTAAAGTAATACAGAACGTTAGAACCCTGCATGAATGTTTTATTGCTTTGTTGAGAAATCTGTGTTTAGCATTGCAAAAGGAATTGTGTTTTCAAGACATAGTTTATTTTCAAGGCTAGAGATCTTTATTCATAAAGAATTTCAACTCATACCCGGAAAAAGGTATAGAAATGTTCCTTGATTGTCATCGACTTTTGGATAGGACAAAGTTTTCAAAATATTCCATTAACTTTTTTTAAAATCTGAACTGCTTTTCAGACAAGAATCCCAAATAAGGAAAGACAGGGAAATTTTTACACAGGTGATATAATAAAAAGCTTTAATCTAGAAAGCAATTGTCAGACGTATTGATCCAGCTTTTTCTAAAGCTTTAGTTTCTTAGAAGAGGGTAAAGAATTGATTAGAATAAGGGTAAAAAGCTGGTGTCTAGGGATGTCAAATTATTCAGATATATTCCTGATAGAGGTACGTTCACCTTGAAACGATTATTATCACGGTGAAGAACTTACTGTCCAGTACAAGTACATATATAATATATATGTATATGTATAGCGCGAGTCGAGTGAGAGAGGGGGGGGGGGGAAGAGAGAGAGCCACGATTGAAGAGATTGTAGGACAATTGTAGAAGGGTGGAAATAGAGAAGACCGGAAGAGGGAGAGAAGGGTAGCAAACACCCCGAAGTGCTGGCACCATGAATATGTATTACTTAGTAAACAGGGGTTGAATCAATATTTCGTTTAATAACACTGCGAGAGCACATGGAGCATTCAGTCCTTCGACTGAGTTGGCTTGAATTTACCCTACTGTTCCATATGGCTCAGTCTCTTCCCAACCCCCTCACAAGCTACCACCTCGCACCTCCATCAGATGGGGCTAGGTAACAACCCTGCATCCTATTATTCACGGCGTGTTAAACCTCGTTAGATACTATTACGTTTCGTTGCCTACAGTGCTTCCCATAACATGTCGATTCCAATACCCGTGATTAGAATTTACCTATAGATTTATCGCTCGTGATATCTCTATTTTACGATTGCTCAAAATAGCTTTTATAATTGTCACCAAGGAATTATCAGGGTGGCTACATGTCAGGGAAGTCAGGGAAAAAAAATTTGCCAGGGAAGTGCGAGTAGTCAGGGATAATAGAAATTTATATTTATGCTATGTTATTTTTTTCGTATAATATAGCTATTATAGTTTATTTAACAGATTTTAAAAACTTGAGTAGGATTTCGAAGGATTATAAAGAATTTCCAGGCATTCTTTGAGATTCTTTGAGTTTCTGATGGTTTCAAGAGATTTTTAGTAATTTTTAATGATTTTAAGGGGTTTCTATGAATTTAAAGGGATTACGAGAGATTTGAATAATATTTAAAAGATTTAATGGAATTTTAAAAGACTTCATGAAAATTGAAGACATTTTTCACAAGATATTTATGATTTATAAAAGATTCTGTAGAATCTTAAGGAATTTTAATATTCCTAATGGAATTTTAATAGATTTTAAAGAATTTATGTGATTTTAAATATTGAAGTGAAATTTTAAGGAACTTAAAGATGTTTCTAAGAATTTTAAAAGATGTCAAATGATTTTGAAGAATTAAAAAAAAATAATAAAAGTTTAGGAATTTCATAGAATATTAACTTTGAAGAGATTTCGTGGAATTTTAAAAGATTTCCAAGGCTGTCGTGACTTTGCGAGATTACGAATTTTAAATGATTTGAATTTAAATGATTTTAATTGATTTGAATTACTTTAAAAGATTTAAAGTATAATATATTAAACGAAATTTTCTAAAAATTTCAAAAGCATTATTATTGAAAATTTTTTCGCATTTGTAATACTTTCCCGTCAGGAAAATTTGTTTGAAAGTCAGGAAAAAGTCAGGAAAATATCAGAGAAACTGAAAAATTAAATCTTGCCGCATAACTGGATTATATTGACAGTCGATTTTAAGAATTCGATTTTAAAATTGTATATTGCATCATTTGAAAAGAGTAATCGAGTCTATTCTTTCGGGATCTGAAGAACTGCATAGTAGCCGAAAGAATCAAATAAGTTGTCGACGGAAGCAAATTTTATTTGCTAGAAGACTTGGGGACGTCTAATAAATTTATTAGGCAACGTCGACGACGACTTAGGATACTTATACGACTTGGAATTATTCACATCATGCCGGAGAGAAGCAACTCGGAACTCAATTATGCGAAACGACAACCGAATGCCAATTTCACTCGGTGCTTATCGGTGTAATACACGCAGACTACGAAATAAGTCTGGTCGGTGTCGACTCGGTGGACCGCGTTGAATTTCAATGCGCGCTTCGGTGCATCATCCGTATCCTGGATGGCGTGGATCGATTGACAATTATTATCACAACGGACGTGCTGGTCGTGCCAATACGGCTACAAATTAACGGCGACATCCTTGGAGATTCAGTTCGAAAACTAAATACAATTTCAGCTAGATTTAACAGACCTGGTGAATTTCTCTCACCCTTTCGCAATTTTTCCCTGAAATTTACCGATCTTAAGACTTGCAATTTTTCAAATAATTATTCGACGTCGATTTCACTTTCATAAAGAAAATTGACTTCAACTTTAAAGCATCTTTGTATCTAAGAAATTCCGCAAGCGGTTTTCAATAATAGAAAAGCGGTATCAGCGGTTTGAAATTCTATTTAAGTTTCCTTTGTTCGTGACTTTACTTTATACCGAGAGAAATGTGTAAACTTACCACAACTACGGAACCGGCGTCTGTCATATTGACTTGCCTCGCTCTATCAACCGTATTGGCCACCTGCTGTTGATGCTCTTGAGAGAGGAACGGTAAAATCTGAGCGATTACAGTGTTCAGCCTTTTTGCTATCTCTGCCTGAAATAATAAAGACAAGGAAATTATGAAATTGCTATTTTAATACAGCTTTAGGTAACAAATGAAAAATATAAACTCTTTTACACTTTAAAGATTATTCCGGATTTTGTGAAACTAAATATACTTTCTTGATGATTCTTCAATATTTTACAAATGATAGAAAAAGCAATACTGCGGTGTGAAATTCGCGAAAGGCAGAAAGTGAAATTTCGTTAGGACAGTATTTTGAACCACAGCATACTGTCAGCGCAGAGCATCTATTTTAGTTCATCCTCTACTTGTACATCTAGACTTTAGGTTGGTATAAGCTCGAAATAAACGCCAAGTCAGCAAGAATGTGCTGTCGGGATGACGAAACGGTACGTGAATTTTCTCGGCTTGGTCGTTAGATCCCCGAAAAAAATAAGATGTAAGAAACCTAACCGAAAGATAATTAACCAATGGTGAAGCCAGGACAAGGTTGTTATCGCGTCAGGTACTATATTAATCTTCTGCTCGGACAAGATCATACAATTCTCGTGAATAAATCGTTCAGCAACAAAAAATAGTAGTGAGAAGAAAAACCCTTAATTACATTTTTGATGTAATAAAAATAATATAATTAAAGAATGATAAGTTGACTTGCAAAAACTCTTGTCGACATAGAATGAAAAATGCGAGGATTGTCTAATTAAGAATTCGATTTATGCCGTCCCTGTTATTCTTATTGTTGTGTTTATTGCACATATGAAATTAAATCATTGCAATGAAATAAATTAAATATATGAACTGATGATATTATAAAACAAACTAGTGCATGTGATGAGAGCATAAAAATAGCTCGACAGATAAAGAGTTCCGGAGCACTCTTACTCTTATCAGTCGTCATTCTGAACTTTACACCAAGATAAAAAAGCACTTACTATTAAAGAGTTTCAGTTCGAAGTCTTTTTCTCAACAATCTAACTTTTATAATCTAGATTTATGTTCAGTAATAATGCGTCTTGAGAATATGTCAGAAAAATTACGTTGGTGATAGGAACAAAAGTCAATAACAAACAACGCGGAGTTTAATTTTTGTGTAAATAATTGTTCAGGCCTTACCTGTTTGTGCAACTCCATGTTGGAGGTATAAGCCATTTCGTAATACTGTAACAAATAAGATATATTACTTTATTGTTGTCTCCAATGCCTTTTATCAAATTTACATGTTTTTATTCACTTGTGACCTAAATATACAATAACAACTGCCAACAATAAAATAAAAAACCTCGGAAACATAACAAATTAGCTTTATGGGAGATATAAAAAAATTTACACAATTCTGGGAGTCTTCATTTTATGGACCATTAATTTGACAATTATTCGGAAATTAACTGACAGTAATTAAATTATCAGTAATTAAATGACAGAAAGAGCAAATTTAAAACCAGTTACGTTTATACATATTACATATATACAGAAGTTGCTAAAAATTGTCAAATTATCATATACGCAACAATACCTCTTGTTTTTGATAAAATGAAAGACAGGAATCGAGTAAAAGAAGGAAATAACTTACTAAGTTATTGAATATTATTGATGTAAGATGATTGAATCTAAAACGTTACGGATTTGAAGTATATAAGAATAAATAGAATTGAATAACGTGAGTTGTGAAATCTTACCATTATGCAATGCCGCTGTAGATTCTCCTTTTCGCTATTCTGCTTATCGTATTCGAGTTTAAGACTGCAACAGAAAAAGCTTCAGTGAGAACTGCTTCAGAAAGTTAATGGCGTCATTATGCTGTAAAGTGGCTGCTCTAGCAAACCGTAACGGAGCGAAAGCCGAGAAAAGTGCAAAACTGTACTAAAAAGAAGTTCTCCTAAACCGCAACCGATTCACTGCAATTGAATCCGTCACAAGAAATTTTATTACTAATTTCGCGAGGAAAGCGAGTTAACGCTTTTTTCTCCTTTGTATAAGCAATACACGATAAAGTGCGGGAAAACGGTGGTGTAATTAAGGTACTACGTATTACGGTATTTAATACAAAAAAGGACATCAGAATTCGGATCATTACTGGAAATTATATACAATGATCAATAATCGCTTGGTATAACAGAAATTATGCGACTAGATAAATATTAAACAAGTTCTAGTTCCCAATAAGTATTCAAAGTCTGTATTATTACAATAAGACAAAAACTGTTTGAAATTTTGAAAGATGTGATAATGAATAATAATAACATTTCTCACATGAAGTCGTGAGAAACGTGATGAGGAGTGGAATAAGCCATCAGTCATTTTAACATTTGGCCTGGGGTATCTGTTTAACATTTAGCTAAGCATTGAATATTTATTAAAATATGAAATGAGAGGAGTTTGGTCAGGAACTTTGAGTAACTGATGCCTACTTCCCTAATTTCACATTCACAGACTTTGCGAACCGACTAGAATTACGTTTCGTGTAAGTCTGCGAGCCATGCTATCGTAAATCACTTATGACTTCGATTCTGTGGCCTCGCGTGCACAGAACGGCCGCTCCAGCTGCTATTGTTCCCGCGGTTTCTACAACTGGATGAAAAGAAAGACACAAGAAAAGAAAAGAAATATAACATCGTTGTAGCAGCGAGCAACCGAGAGAACACATCGCTGAACATTACCGACTGTTTGCGGTCTTAGAAATTGGAGTCGTAAAGTCAAAACCTTTAAAAACAAGCAAGACTTCCAAGAACTTCTATTTCAAATGGTATATTACTCGTTTTGTTTGGTTGAAACAAAATATCGAGTTAACATTGTCTTCAGGAAATTGATTATCGATTTTCTACAGCCGGATTTTAATTAGAAACGCTCGCGAAAGAAAAACTGGATCAATTATTATTTAATGTACTCACTTATGGTACTGAGCTTGTAGAAAATTGAACTCTTCTTTGATCCTATCACAAGCTTCGATCACAGTGAATTTGAACGGTTGTCCAGGTTGAGGAGGAACCTGAAATCAAAATTATGTAAATTAAAATATAATCAGACAAGGTGTCCATCAATTTTTAGTTCAATCGAAAAGTCCTTTAACTATCTATTTTTTTTACCAAATATATTCAATTCGTCCGGTAGAATCGAATAAGTGATAGAAAAGCTAAACGTAGAAAAATGTGTTTCTGTTTCAGAATTTGGAGGGCGGCCATTTAAAAGTGATCATTTATCTCGTGCTTCTGTCTCGCAACTTGAATCTAACGATACGATGTGCATTGCAACGGTCGGTGATTCGATTTATCAATGTATTCTCGTCCATTGCGCATGGAGAAATGTGAGCAGTGCAAATGGATCTTCAACTAGATTGAGTGGGAAGGTAGACAGGTAGGTCTACCTACCTACATATATATATGTAGGTAGGTAGGTAGGTACAAACACGTAATCGTGCAACATCGGTAAATGGAATGAAGACCCCCTGTTCTTGGATTATATGTATTGAAAAAGAAAAAGAGATAAATCTCCACGACGGAGGTAACAGATTTATTCAAATCCGGACCTCATAAATAATTGCGCATGCTGAGCTGTGGTTATTTGAATATAAACCTAAGTATAAGTAGCAAGTTTACTTCGCCATAAATAGGTTTTTATCGTTTTCTCTAGTAAATACGACTCACTTGCTATAAATAATCGCTTTTGTTATTATAATGTGAACATGTGTACAAAGAAACACCTCTTTTTACGATTTTTGCTCGACATTCTTTCATTTTAATATTCCCGATAGGTATATCAAGAAATGATGTGTAAAAAGTGGAAATATTAGTACTTGTACTTAATTATTTTAGCAATTATGCCTGAAATTTAAGGGCAATATAATACAAAATATACTGAATCGTGTATACGGGTACTTCGTCGCGTGATTAGGTGAATGCACGTGTGCACACAAGTGTGTACTAAATGTGCACTCACATTAGCGCAACGTTCAATGTAGTTCAACACTATGGTCGACATGATCTCGACTGACTGTGGCGGCCTCATATAGAGAGCGAGAGAGAGCAAGTGTTAATTACATGTTTGCGGTGTCCACGAGGATTACATGGTACAACCTAAACTATGAACTGGCGAGCTGCATTCACTCTATTCCTAACTTCCCTCTTTCAAGTATTACTACACCATTCCATAATGGATCGAATTATATGATAACATTTTTTAAACATCAGAATATTCCAGAAGAGAAATTTAAATTTGAAAATAGTTTTTGAAGGAGCTTACTTTTATTCTATCATCTATTTTATTCTATCCTCGATTCTATCATAAATTAATATTAATAGTTTCCTGTATCGTTTATTTCAATATAGTAAAACAGTAAACCAATATTGTCTTCTGAAGACTGAGAGAAGGAATATTTCTATAGAAATTTTTAATGAAACTAAAAAAAATGAGGAATAGTCTTGAAAAAATATATTTACTTTCTTCAAAGTTCAAAGCAAGAGGGAAGAAACTTGGAAAGTAAGGAAAAGAATATTGAGAGCCACTAGAAGAGAAGTGGTGGCCTTAATGACCGTTAAACGTAATTCACGCAACGCGTTAATGTTTCAGGTATTTAGTGGCTGTTAGAATACGTTGAAAACGCACTTGGTTACGGTTTCTGCATGCAACGCGTCGTTATGCAGATTTTCGAAATACCAAGCACGAAGTGCGAATCAACAACTCATACAGTAAAACATATTTAAACATCTATATTTGAATATTCACCTGATTTGCAATTCGGAATTTTTCTTCATAATAAAAAGAATGTTTATACATTTGATTTATACAGTTTCTTAAATCACATAGTTGCACTTGGGCAATAGTAAGTTCCGGTTTTTTCGAAAAAATTTTTAAAAAAAAATATATATATAATTATATATATATTTACTGCAAATAAAATATATCTTTTGGAGAGAAACTTCATTTTGCGTGTTCACTTTTCACTAGTTGCGGTTGTACAAGAGGTTGCGTTTTGCGGTGGTCAGACCCAGATGGACGTTAAATTTCCAATAGCAAGGAGGGTAGAATGGAGGATTCAGAGGGAGAAGAAAGACAGAGGTATTAGACAAAGAGAGGATTGCGGAGGCGGAGGTGGCCACGAATGAGGGAAGTCGTGGTTTCGTGGTCGACGCGGTTGTGGGTTAGGCAAATTGAGATAGTTCGCAAACCGCCATCGTCCACTGACCTAACAAAGCGCTATACCTGCCTCTTACCCTCTAGATCTACAGTTCCATTTCCACAATTTGAAAATTGCTCAAAAAATCCAGAAATTAAACAAATTTTTAAAATAAATTTTAACAGATTAATTTTAAAAAATGTGGACATTTTTAAATGATGTAAATCTTGGTAGAATACTCAGAAACGGTGATGTTTGTGTCCTCGCATGTGTTTAATAGACAGTAAATGATTCCATGTATAATAGGTTTCCATGACTGAGACAAGCATGTAATTAGTTTTAGCTGTTTGAGAAGCACAGATCAGTGAAGGGAGACTGTCGCTTTGAAGACTTGAATTCTATAGCAAGCACACTAAGGAGTGTCATTCTCCAAGTGGCAACAGAGATGTTAAACATGGCTCATCTCTGTGACATTTAAGAGCTTCATTGTACCCACTGAGCATAGTATGACAATAGTATTAATAAATCTGCCTACTATTTACCAAGTACGATGACTGTTAACAATTTCACACTATTCATGCGACTTTTCTAATTCTACATAGAATGCAGTTGAAATTTTAATTCTTTGATATATGTATAACATTTTTATGATTTTTATTATTATCTTTATACGCCTCTTATATTATGCTCATGACTCACGATAACTTCCACTCTGGAAATATTTCAGTGATAAAAGAAGAGTTTCAGAGTGGCTACATCACTATGTAGTCAAGATGAATATTAACTGTGGACATTATATTCTCATGTAAACGAGAACATTTCCACATGAAGAGTAGTAAAAACGATGCGGGCGGTTTCTCTGCTTCAAACGTTTCTCTAGACAGATTTATAATCACTATTTTGCGACCTCCTTTTCACAGTTAATTCTGACAGTTAAGTTCGGGATAAAGTCCCAAACATTCATGTGGAAATGTTTATATAGGCCCAATCATGTGCCTGTGTGGTAGATATGTGTGCATGCCGAGAAAATGGAGACAGTTGCCAGACCTGTGTGCCTCTCAGTCTGTGCATTTCTATTGTATTTGTTTTACATACATGTATACACATAGTGTATGTCGGTGTACGTGTGTGTACTATATATTGTTTACGCCGTTCGCAATAATGAGGAGTTTGCACAGACTGGTATCCCGACGTTCTTCAAACAAGAAGAGCGAGGACAAACAGTCCTACGGACGGTTGAACAAACACACTCTGCCACGAATCGCACACTATTCCCTTCCCTCCTCCACTTTACTCTTCACAAAAATACATCCACATCATTTACCAGTGTATGACACACGCACACACCCTCTTATCACACCAATGGGCCAACCATCCCCGTCACTCTCGCTCAACAAGCACACCATAAGCGATATGGTGGCTAATATTTGCTAGGCCAAGCAACAAACACAATACAGTACTGTTTACCGTTTGTCAGTGGCTCTCAACCACATTTAACATCATTTTTCATGCGGTTTAGAAAGTTACTTCAGGAGACTTTAAGCACTTTAAAGTACCTCAAGTTACTTCAAGGTACTTCAAGAAGATTCAGTCAATTATGAATTAAAAATTTTAAGGCACATACTTCAAGTTACTTCAGTCATTATATTGGAAGAAATTTAGTATACTATATTATATACTAGTATATAGTATACTATCTATGGTGCTGAATGAAAAGAACTATTGCGCCAATTAAATGGAGGGGTCTCTTTTAACAAGTTGTGCCCTCGATCCATTTTGCTCCAATTTTCAGTTGACTGGTCTGAAATTTAATATAATAAACAGAGCGCTGCGGGGGTTGAGCTTTTAAGTGCAGTTCTACCTCGACGTTTTCCGAATCTCTCTGACACTCAATTTTACAACGACGAGCCATCGAGAATGACTGCCTATTCACGAGCCAATCGCTGTAAATAGCCGACCCTTCCCTTTGCCTCGGGATTAATTTGTTCCCTCCCGAATAATTCATAGCAAAGAGAAGGCATCCCGCTGTTCTTAATACGATTATACGCTTTCAAATCCTCACCAGTGAAGCTATTTTAAATAAAGTCGCTCGAATTACTCGACGCCAAATATCAAACGTCAATTCAATTTTAAATTGGACCTGGGTTAATGCATTTTTAAATAATTGAGTGGCATTAAATTCAAACCAGATCCTTAAGTTGTTAGAAGTATTTTTATTTTAGAACGACGCAAAATTATATTATCTGGGTAATTGAATATCTTTCAAAAAATCTAAATTTGGAAGACCCATCATAATTCTTTATTCCAGACTTTCTCTATTTCTGGAATTGTACAAAAAAAAAACCACTAAATCATATCGACCTTGGAGAATTTTCCGAGGAATTTTGCCTGCGAAGTTGCTTGAAAAGTGTCTTGAGAGGCTAACAGGATTTGGAAAAACGAATAACAGAAATAGAAAGTCAAGTCCCGAACATTTCATTGCAGCAATAAAATTCTGAGAAGGACCAAGTCAAGTGACAATGAGATCATTGGTTTCAGAATCTCACTTGCCTGGTCGAGTCTTATGGTTTATAATACAAGTAGGAATGTAAAAGCAACAGAAGTGTTCCCTGAGAAGAATATTTGAGTTTAATACTTGAGAGACAGATGAAAAGCGAGATGAAAAGAACACGAGGGGAGGCGTTTATTGGCAGGTCAGAATTGAAATGAAGAAGAGAGATTGAGTGACTCTTTCAGCTATCCTCGACCCGCAGGGACCAAATATAATAGAACTAATAAGCTCAAGTTGTTCCAAGTAGCCCGAGCCAAGTCTCTTTTATCTTTTTTCTTTCCCTCTTCCTCCAACCCTTCCCGCACACGCCAGAATTAATCTTGTAGCACGATTCGTAAAGTGTCATGCTCTAATTTTCTTCTACTCCTCCATCTCGTACGCCTCGTTTGATGGGGAGATCACGTAATCCGGATATAGTGTCCCATGTGCTGCTGACACTTTTAGAGGAGATGACTCTTTAAGCTTCCTCGTCTTTACTCTGGGTTATACGACCAGTTTAATCTTCGTGAGACTATAGCTGTAACAATCCACCTAATTAGAACGAGAGGAATCTTGCCAGGAAAAGTTATATACTTAAAATGTTTCTACTTCATCATCTCTTAAAAGATTGCTTTTAAATTCTAACGCGAAGAAACATTGGAACTGTGAAAATATTTATTTCACATTGGGTTGAAGTTTCACTGAGAAAAATATGTTTGGTTCGTACAACAAAACTTTTTGTTGCTATAGAAGCAACAAAAATTATTCGGTTGTGCCAAGCAAATTTTTTTTTAACCAACCAAGGTTTTGTTAATTCAACCAAAACTGAGATTTTGTTGGTTTAAATGAATTTTCTTGGTTCAACAAAAGCTTTGTTGAAAGAATATCCAAGATTTGGTTGGCACAACCAAACAATTTTTGTTGCTTCTATAGCAACAAAAAGTTTTGTTGTCCGAGTGTTTTTTGTTGTCCAAGTTTTCTCAGTGTTCAGACGTCTAGTCTGACAAATTTATTTTATTTTATTTTTTTTTTTACATTTACTTGGTCAAGAATACCAAAAAGAAGTTCCAAAAATCATTTTATTTTATTTCATTGACGTTGCTCGGGATTTTAAGAGATTTCAAGGGATTTTAAAAGTATTTCAAGAGATTTCATGGGATTATGAAAAGATTTGTAAAGGATTTTAAGAATTTTAAGGGATAAGATGACTGAAATATTTAAGAAATTGTTAAAGAGTTCTATAGGAGGTTTTATTTGATTTTAGAGACTTTTTAATAAATAATTTTTAAAACAGTTCAAAAATTTTTGAAACAATTTTATCGATTTAACGAGATTTCAAGGCACTTTTAAGAATCTCATTTTCATGAGATATTCTGAATGATTTAAGGAATTTCAAGAGATTTCAAGGAGGAGATTTCAACATCTTTGATGAAATGTTAATGAATTCCAAGGGATTTCGAAATATTTTAAACGATTTCAGTATATTTTAAATAATTTTAAGGATTTAGTAGGGATTCAAAAGGATTTACAATTATTTAAGAATTTAAAAAGAATTCAAAAAATTTCAAGGGATTTACCCAAATTTTGTAGATATTAAAAATTTTTTTATAAAAAAACTTTCTTGAAATCCCTTCAAATTCATTAAAATCAGTTAAAATCTCATGATATCTTGTGAAATCTCTTGAGATCCCTTGAAATTCTATGAAATCTCTTAAAATCCCGGGTAACGCCGGGAAAATTTCTCCTAGTAAATAAATACAAATTTAAGGTTTTGGAAACTTTGGAAAAATTATATTGTTGATATTTTTATTCTAATAAAAAAAAGTCGTCAAACTAGACGTTTGAAACTTCAACCAAATTTATTTCACTTCCAGATAAATCGTACAAATCTGTTTTTTTTTTCAAAAAGAGGGACTTTTTTTCAAAAATATGATCTGATCAATAATTGAATACTTTTTCTGGTTTTGGAGGTGTAAATTAAAATTATTTTTAAAATTTACAGACAGTAAAATGTACTTCTTAAAATGATTTCATTGGTGCACGCTGTTAATAAATTTCTAATTATAAAATGATAAATGCATTATATAGACACGTGAAATTGCTAATTGGACGATCGAATTCTCTTATGGTTAAACGCTCATAGGAAAATGCAGATGCAACATTGTCTCTACAACGCTCTGATTCACACATTATTTGCACAATGGAGATTTATAATACGCGCCAATTACACGTAACACGGTTCGCTCATTCTGCGGCGTAATTCATCTCGTGTAATTACCAATGCATATTGCGGTTTCTGTGGGAAGGACGACGAGTAGCCCTCGAATTTAGTCTCGTACTCAACTCGATTTCAATTTTACTATAATTCCACTGTTCTGCTTCCATGAGCCACAGGGCTCTATAATACCCAAGACAATTAGAAAACCGAGTGAATTGATACATATAGTGAGGTTCGATGAGCTTTGAATGAGCTTTCCATGACTTTGTCATGGAAAAAATTTCAAGCATTTAGTTGTTAACCGAGAAGAAATGTTAAAAAAAGAAAAATTGTTTCAATAAAACAAATTGTTTCCTAGACGAGTTCAAAGTACTGTTTCTCTTACTGGCTTGTTTGTATTTAAATAGTGTAATTATATATCGGTATATAAATGAATCTTTTATCGCACCTCGAAATCTACTATTTAAAATTATCAGGAAAACTAATTTCCCTTTTCACTATTTGTACAGTGCAATATGACATTTTTAGCTACCTCCCGTGAATTTACGATTTTTAATTAAAGAGAAGGGTGAAAATTTTAACAGATTTTACATACAGAGTGACTACTCGAAAAAGCTGTTTATTGTAATTGTAATTAATCGCCGTCCTACGGCCTTTCGATATTATTTCATCGGCAGAGTGCTATCGAACCAGTAACTGTTTTTATGGCGTTAACTACTGGAAAATGATAAATGGAAACGAAATTGTGAATTGATTTTATTTACTGGGAAAGAGAGAGAATGAAATGAACCGAGTGCGGAATTTCCTAGGTTATTCAACTCTGCCCAAATATGTATCAAATTTATCAATCGTTCTATATTTGTATTTCTTCTTCAATAATTATCAGAAACAAATTGATTTTTTGTTGGTGAAAGTCTTTCGTAAATCCAGCGAAACGTTTGTAACCACAAAATACTTTTTTCAGTTCGTTTTTTCTGTAGATTCAAGTGACTTATATCGAAATGTTTATATCATTGAGATAAAGCGAGGCGGAAACTTCTGAAATGGAACGAGTGATCTCGAAAGTGGAAATTTTCACGGATGATCTGCATTTTTTATAGCGAGCAGAGCAGACTAGCAGAGCATCCGGCTTCTTCGCTTCGTGACTCATTACTCACGGTGCTTGACCGAGTTGACACAAGGTTCTGTTATTGGCACGCTAGAGAGCCGCCTGTTTGCGTACAAGCTGTACAAATACTATTTCCGTCATGTGGGCAAATAGCTTATTGATCATGACGAAAATTCAAAGCGGAAAGTTTCTACTCTGACCAACAGATTACCAGTATTACACACCACGCTCTTTAGCATTATTTAAACCCTTTTTGAATTTTAAGAAACTTTAAATTTGGGTAAAAGTGCATTTTATTAAATGTATTTTCATTAAATATATTCCTGTTTTTCAATTATTTCCATAGCCGAAGCTACAGTCAACTCCGTGAAAAGAATAATTCATACTCCTGAAGCTCAAGGGGATTTTAAATTTTTGACTGAAAATAAAACGATTAAAGAGGAAGGTTTGAGGATCAAAAGAAAAGTGCAGACGGGACAATTTTCAGGATTTTCGGAATGGAGAGATCGATGACAATGATCTGTAAACAGAGATGATTTCCAACCAGCAACAGGATCCTGGATCAGGTCATTTTTTTCAAGGCCCCGAAGTTCGCACCTGTATTTACATTAGCCGCACTTGGCAATAAAAGCTTTTCCTCTCCCTATTGGCTATTATACCCTCTATTAAACCCACCCCTCAGCACTCGCACAAACCGAAATGTTTTGGTCCTAAAGTGCTAATAGGATTATCGGATAATTTTATATAAAAAGTGAAGGGTGCTAGTTTACTCTACCAAACGTAATCCCTTAAAATTTTCATATAAAATTTACAACTCTTCTTGTTTAAGCAGCTTTCCAATTTAAAGATTATTGATAATCTTTAAAATTAGTACAAAATTTGAAAACTTGTTTGCGTTCACACGAAAATTTACAAACATACCAGCTGTTTTTTTTTGTTAAAGACATGTATTTTTGCAGTTTGCATTTTTCATAAATTGCATAAAGGCAGGTGTTTGCAAAGCACAAGGAAAAAATTCTGAACCCGGTTTTACACCCATTCACATGTATTTGCGAGAAAATTAAATACACATGCAAAATAAATAATAAAGAAATTTGCTTGGAGGGCCCGTCGAAATTATCGGTTCTCGAATAAATTATTGTTTTCGTTTGAATTCCTGAATTTTTTAAAATCCTCGCGTATCTCATTCTCTGTTTCTACAATAAAAAAATGAAATTCATTTATACATTTAGCTGTTATAAAACAAAAGCAAGTTTTTTTTTTAACTAGACTGCAATATCTACAAAAGTACGTGTATGACTGGTTCAAATAGAATAGTATAGATATTCGCAAATCGCTTCTTATCTTTTACTTGTTTCCAATCAATTGGACCTTGACCTCTATATTCTCTTTTTTCGCTTCTTCATATCTAACTTTTAGTGCACTTAGTAATAAAATTAGATAACGAAAAACGTTAATAATATGCGTGTTAATAAAAGAATACATAAAAAATGAAAGCGGTTTAAGAAACATAACTCAAAACATAGAAGTGGTATCTTGGTAAAATAATTCGTGTTTTCACATTTATAGAAATATTTGCAAAACATGATGAAACTGTTAAAGATTAAACAAAATATACACCAGTTGCAAAATACTGCTCACTTTTATTCGTTGATCTTTGATGAAGTATCGACTCTTTCCAGTGGCGTAGCTGGGAAAGGTACCCTCAAAAATTTCTGTCTGAATGAAATAACTTTCTATTAGAATCACATTTTTCAATTCTCAACATGACAAAAACATTTCGTGCAATCTTAAAATGTGATAACGAAACATTTCTCTTGTATATAAATCTTTGAGTGCAACGTATAGTGCAGTAAAACACAGAAATGTTTTATGATTTCTGTTAATAATTTATTTACGCAACTGACTTTAAATTAATACTATAAACTATCTTTAAAAGAAAATAACTGAAGAAAACTGAACTAATGTTCTTCTTGTTGAATTAAAAGCTGTAAAAAATGTATATTGCTGTACTGTATATGATTAGACGTGCGCTAAAAAAGATTCGAAAATCAATATGCCATTAAGAATGCGAGAGAAAAAACGTTTCTTTCTGAGTTAGCAGTACTAGATCATTATCGTTGTAAATCTGTGTAATAAACGTTAATTTCTTGTGCCGCAGTCATTTGTTTAATGGGCGAGGTGAGAGGTAACTGTTGCAATAATAATCGAGCAAATATTGTCAGTTAACACGAAGGCAATGCACGAATGCACACGGCGATAAACAATGCGTGATCATCGATACTGCCAACAACAAAACGTTAATTACTAAGATTCAATTGATATTTTGATGACGCTACTTAGTTGGTGTTATTAATGTTGCTTGCACTGCTTTTACGGCGATTATATTACAAACGGCATTCGGTGTTTAATTACCAAAACCGTGGTCACGTTTTGCCTCAAAAAGGTTTATCAAAATAAAATTTATCGTCAAATCCATAAAAAAGCGTGCAACAAACCGATTGGTCAACATTCATTCAATATAAATAACTACGATGGTATTTTTTATTTTGATTGTAGTCCGGAGATTTTAATTGTAGTTTTGATGTCATTCACAAATGTTTTGGTTTTTATGGATACAATTTCATGTATGACTTATAGCTTTTCATTCATTTCTTGAAATTATATACAGTTTGTTGGCTTTTTTTATAAAACAGATCGTACTCGGTGCAGAGCTTATTCTCAAGAATAATTAGAACTCCAGGTTCATCTATTCTGATAAGCTTAGTGATAGTAAATCAAATATTTGAGATATGTGCTCATTTCTACTTTTGTGTGAAGATACACGTAAGTGAGTAATAATCTGTTTTGGTCTGTGAATAAGATTAATTATAGCGGATGAAGACACAAATATTACACAACAAACCTCAAATTTCGATAAAAATACAAAATTTTAAATGTAAGACAAGAAATATCATTACCGGGTGTCGAGCAGCAGCTGCGACGGCTACGGCTTGGGCACTCGGATACATCCTTCTAAAAAAATTGTAATTTTCCGTTGTAATTCAACTGCATCAACTGCGGAGCCCGTTTATATATATATGTAACTCCAATTTCCGGTTAAAAACACGTATCCTAGGTTCCAGAACACATCACAGTCAACACACACATTGTACGCTTGTGACACTATATTAAATCACTATTGAAAATCTTCCCCAATAAAAAAATTGCCGATCCACTACACTCTTCACAAATTATTGGTTCACTGCACAGTGAAGTTCACTTAAGACACACAACTCTGTAATTAACTCTCGTGTAAACATGAAAATGTGAACGCGACGAACAAACCACCCTGAACAACGGTCGGGTAGCAACTAATCAACCCCAGTCTGCCAAGGGGAAGCGCGAAGCGCCTACGTTTCACTCCCCACCAGTTAGCACACACCACGTGGTTTCTCATTCACTATCCCTTTTCCCCCAACGCTCTTTAGTTCTGGTAGAAGTCTTCCATTTCTTTTTCGCTCCCATACCCCGTCTCTTTCGATTGTGATACGTTTTTTCAGAGCCGGCTCAAGAGCTCACATAGCCCCAGGTTTTATTCTTGAAAATGAGATATTTATTGCCTAAAGTAAATCTGAAAACTTAGCAGCAATTAAATTAAACTAATTCATCTTTGTCAAATTTTAACTAATTTTTAGTAGAAGAAATTACTTAAAAATTAGTAATAGTAATTTAAATAATTTTTTAGAACATTGAAATATATCATTTATTGATTAAATCTCATTTATTTTAACCCTGTTGTTCTTTTCGCATTGAAAAAACTGGTTGGAACATAAAATTTTGTTGGCTATATAGCAACTAAAAATTTTGTAACCTCTGCCAAACAATTTCTGGTTCATTTGCACTAGGGTTCTTTATTCGGGGCATTAGGGCTATATACTTTTTGCCTCTCTCTGCATCTCTCCATTCTCTCTCTTCCTAGACGACTTCACGTATTCTTACGCAAAATTATAGAGGCCACGAAACTTCCCTTTTCTTAACACTCTCCATGGCAACCCTCTACATCTTACGTATATTACGATCTTCCACCCGCTGCATTCCAAGCAGTTATTATCACTTTGCCCTTTCCGGCACTCAACTCGGCGACACTTAATCTTAGCGTTATTCAGTGCCATCAAAGAAGATCCAGACAAGAAAAACTTACAGAGAGAAGAAAACACCTTTTAGCAAAATAACATGCCACACATAAAACACCTATAAAATGAATATAGAAAATTTACTATAAATCAAGCTTACTTAAACGTATTTTTAGTCAACTTGATGGCTTCATGGAGCTTTTAAGAATATAATATAAAATCAAGAATATAAAATCAGATAAAATCAAGTATATATAAATATAGAAATATAGAATCTAATCAATTTCCACCTGAAAAAATCCTATTTTACCTTGACCTTAGATCAGAGAAATAAGTTTCAGTTTTGAGAAACTTTATATTTTTATTATATAAAGCTCCAAGTTTAATATTTTGTTTATTTTCTCGTGTTTGGAAGTCATATTATATACCAAGGTATAAAAATACCTTTCAATATACCTATACAATTTTCTATTTCATTCTGCGAACAATTTCCTGTTTGTCCTAAATTACTTTTCTTTTGCAGTACACGTATATTTGAAAAAGTGCGTCACTGTACCTGTTAGACTGATATAACAGAGCTAACAGGTACGATGATAAGAGTTCGAGTGTAACAGCAAAGTGGAACGCTTGATATGGTTTTATCTGATATCTTCGTGTCTTTTTGGTATTGGACTCGATCGATCGATCCGGCAATTAATCGAGTGTTTATAAGAGCTTCAACTCCACAGTTTATTTCTATATATATGCGGAAACGAGACAAGTACATATAAGTATAAAGAACGACTGGTTCAAATAATTTTCCTCGTATCGCATAAACTTTCATAATTTATGTTCACGATTACTTATCTCAGCGTTTATTATACTAAAAATTCTTGATTGCAAAACTTTGATATTACGGGATTTGACATATCAGTAAACGTATAATTAATGCGTATGTCAATATTTTAGCTAGATATACATACACCTCCTCCTCGTACATAATATCTTATAATAGAAAAATTTAAATATATTGCGACTTCTTTTGTTTATTTAGAAATAAATAATTTACTCAGAAATAAAAAGTCTTTCTTTATTATTAAATCTCTTGGTTGCAGATCAATGTTTAAATTATAATTACGTTTGCTTTTGAAATCAGTTAATCCTCCTTACAAATATATATTATCATGAAAATCCTGTAATTCATTTAGTGCTAGGATAACTAAATCAGTTAGTAAGCCTTACTAGTAGTTTTTAACTACATTGATATTAAAAATGCTTAATAAAGTGAATTAATAAACGAATCGGAACTATTTCATTAGAAACTCCTTTGAATGAATGAAAGGAAAACGTGCTTGACGCATATGTATATGTAACCACCCATTAAAAGTACAATGAATGCAATAATTACGCCATAGATACATATTATGTATAAATGAGTATGATAACGTTTGATCGTGAATATATTATAAATTCGATGTGTTGGCGATCCAAATGAAACCTGCTCTTGAGGAGAAGCGGATTAGGAATACGATCGCACATGAATTTATTGGTGAAAAGCTGAGAACGGATTAACTTAAAGCAGGATGACGACCACGCAGTGGGTTATGCCAAGATAGTGCTTACGTATCTGTAACACGGCATAAGGACGAGTTAAACTCGCTCCAGGAGGCCCCGCGAACTCCGTAAATCATTCCTTGGATACCGCTCAAGTCATGCAATTAGGAGATAAGGCTTTATTGATTTCGGATTGCTTTCCACTAATTGAATCAGATTTTTCAACCCCTTTTACTGCATAGGAAACTATCTCTAAAATGTAGATGATAAATTTTACTCTCAAATAAAATATTTGAATTTTTTTAAACTGAGCTTTTTCTATGACTTAAATATGCAACCTGAAGTGGCAACAAGTTTCTACATTTTTTTTTCAACATGAGAATTAAGCATTCTAGTTTTTATTCTTCTTTTGCTGTTAATACTTTTTTCCATTGCTCTCTGCCTTTCTGAGTAAGTTTCCTATGTGCTTGTTTAATGTTTATGTATCGTAATTCAAACTTATCTAGATATTTAGGCTAGATATCCAGATATTTAGTATATATTCTTGTATAGAATAGGGAATTTTAAAAAGAAAGAATTGTAAAAAGTAGAGTTGCAGGGGGATTTTGAAATAAATCTGCTTTGTTCTGTCAATTACAGCATACCCTCAAGTTGCTTGACCAACTACAAAATTTATGTTCCACCCACGAGTTCCACACCCTGTTAAACAATCAATTCAAAAAGCTGCAATAAGTATAAGGCATATCCCAACGTGTCAGCCTAACGATGACCCGCGATGACCATTCTCACATAATCTAAGCACGTGATATGACTAACAACGGATACTAGAGAATTTCCAATAACGTATTTTTTTAAATATTTAAAACGAGACTTAAACTCGAAAGTGGTTGTACACAAGACAAATGGCAGTAAAGTCAATTTCATTTCTAAAACTGTATGTAATACAAATTAATAAGGGCCGGGTGTGAAATGATGAAATAAGTATTACATAAATGAAATATTTAAAAAAATACTGTGCTAAATGTACATCAATATTTAACCTTTCCCAATTGTTTGCAATTTAAGAATGCAATATGCGTAAGAAAATTTTCTGATGCCTCCTCGATAACTAATTTTACGTTCTTAGAAAAATGTGATTTCAAAGAAAATTGCGTGAGCAGTGATTACACACATCAAACAGGATTTCAGACTCACGCCTCGACATCATTAAGTATGCATTATATATATATATAATACATACTTAATGTACGTGTTGACCTTTCCTTCGATTACACATTAGATATAATATGCTATACTCAGCATTCAGATGAATTATTATTCTTTGTATGTACATCGTTATCGTCCCGGTTATGCCAGTATAATACAGATTCAAACGACAAATGGATTCATTTAAATCCTTTATTAAAGTTAAGAGCACGAATTAAAATTTATGCAATATATCCACTAGCTACCCTGGCGAAGGCTTCGGATAGAAAATTTCCTATCCGAATGAATCCGAGCCAATGCGAAGTCTCTTTCCGAGCGAATCAGTTTCATTCCGAGCCAATCCGAAGTTCGCATGATTCCTATCCGAATGAATCCGAGCCAATCCGAAGTTTGAAGGAAGATTCCTATCCGGAATGGTTCAGATTCATTGGGATTGAAAATTCGGATTCATTCGGATTGAAAAATTACTTCGGAGTGGTTCGGATTCATTCGTATTGAAGCTTCGGATTAAAAAATTTCTTCGGATTGGCTCGGATTCATTTGGATTGAAGCTTCGGATTCATTTGGATCGAAAAATTTCTTCGGAATGGTTCGGATTCATTCGGATTGAAAAGTTTCTTCGGAATAGTTCCGATTCATTCGGATTGAAAATTCGGATTCATTCGGATTGAAAAGTTTCTTCGGAATGGTTCGGTTTCATTCGGATTAGCTCGGATAGAGATTTCGAATTGACTCGGATGACTTCGGATTGGCTCGGATTGGAATCCTATCCGAAGCTTTCGCCAGGGTAGTTTAAATAAAAGTTATACATTATCTACACGATTCCATCAGTCAAACCGAGATAAACTTAGAGAACAAAATACATGAAAGTTTAGAATATTCTTTGGATAAAAGAGTATTTAAACTTCAAAAAAGTTATAAAACATGCAATCGACTTATCGACAGTCGAATTGAAAACTTTAAAAACATAGTTGACTGCTTTTTGTCAGAAATGAGGATCATAATGTCAAATTCATATAACTATATAAGTCTTTCTTCTCATTACGAAAATGTACACGACTATATGCACGAACTGGAAAAGCTGAGGAAGTTCTTAATAGGGCCAGGCGAGGGAAAAAAATGGAAAGTACTGGAGGGAAGGAAGCGAGGAGAAAAATGACATTATCCATAGAGGCGCGATGCAGAAAAAGCTCTCGAGTTTCGAGGAATGCTTCGCGCGCTCTACTCTACTCGTCGGTCGTATAAAAAAAGCGTCTGAAAAGCTTCGTGCAACATGGTGGCTGCTGGATTCAAAAGCCAGCAATCGCTACCGTGTACACAAAATCGATGTACACCCCTACATATGCGTTTGTGTGTTTACTGAGGCATACGTATATTCATACTTGGCAAAAGTACCTCACAGAGTCACTCTTTTGCAAAAAGAAAAAAAAATTATTGGTTGGTCAAATTACATATATGACTTTTGGAACATTGATCGTTTAAATAGTCGCAATACCCAAACGGGACCAAATTAGAAGCTACATAGTTAATTAGTTATCCTCATCAGGGGCCCCGCGAGGTGGAATAAAAAAGTATCATATTCTGCAAAATCCAGAAAAAAGTATTTTTAATTATATAATAATTTGTAGATTTTAATATTATACAAGTACCAAAGGAACAATATTTGCGATAATAAATTATAAAAATAACAATATAGTTTTTATTTATATTCATAAAATGATCTTATAGTCCCGGGCCACGTAAATCTCTAATCCGCCCCTGATCCTCATTCCTCATATTATTAATGGCATTGGTCCTAGTTTCTAGCCAGATACGAATAAGAATTCTCCATATGGTCTAAAAGTGATGTTATTCATCAAATTGCATAATTTTTTAAACACTGTGTAATAGTGTTGAATATATACTCTATATATAAAGTGTACAGGTAAATCTGCAGCAGCGATTTTAAAAAGAAAAATCTTGGATAATTGATATAGTGCAGCAACATCGTGTAACGAAACGGCAGAGAGTCGGGGGAAATTTTCGATGACAGCTCCCCAAATACCTACACAGTATCCTTTTCGAAGGAAACCGCGCACAGCGGTGAAATGCGAATGTTCTTCGCCGATTTCCTTCCCTAAATATGGCCGCCTTCCCTCTACCTTCCGTTTCTGTCGAATCACCCTCGCGGCCCCTCACCTTGGCAATCCCCAGCCGTAACCACCCATAACCGCCCCTACTTGCGCGAAGGTTCTACTTGATTGCCAAGGCATCTTAACCTCGCTTCAACTCCACGTGGAGTGCCTTGAACACACTTTGTAGGGCCTATGGAAAGAGAGAATTCGAAAAATCAACCAACCTGCAGAGCGAAAAATTCCGGCAACGCCCAACTAGAAGAAAGAGGCGTTACACCAGAGAAAAAAGCCAATCGTCGAACCGAGCTCATCATCGAGAACCAATCTACGTTACTTTTACTTCTCTGACGTCCACTCGTTCACTCCACGTGGACCAAACTCGACCTTTATTATGCTTTATATATACGGACATACTTCGCTCAGGGCCGTAATGTTTAGCGCCTGCTTTTGAGAAACTTGTGTTTTTTAGGTCGTAAAATACACCTTCGTTCAACGAATACAAAAAGGCCTCACCGAATTTTGTGAATATAAGGTAATAGCGTTAATTTATATGGAATTTGTATAGAAATTGTGTTTAATGAGATAGTTTTCTTTCCAACAGGATGTCTAGTAATCGACGAACATCAACTTTTTGGAAACTGATGATGAATTAAATAATAGACATTTTACAGTTCTACTCTATCGTAGACTCTATAGCCGTACTTTCCAGTGAACAATCATTATTATGTTATATACATGGGCGGATCCAGGGGGGGGGGGCATGGCTACTTGGCCCCCCGAAAAGCCCAGATTTGTAAATAAAAAAACTTGATTTCTATTTAAACATTTGTGAATAATGTTTATATAATTAATAAATAAAGTATTTAAATAATTTATAATAAAATAAAATATTTGTTTAAGGGCGTTGGAACCTAGTGTTAAGCTCAAAATTCCATTCTCCATTTTACTCAACGAAAATTATAGATAAATACATGTTCGCTCTGTAGCGCTAATCTTTTTTTAAATATAAGACTACATACAGAGCGAAAAAATATTTAATTTCGATAGTTTTTTCATCAAACGAAGAATTCAAAATCTAACTTCAAAATTCAATATTTTCACTTTACTTAAAAAATATTTGAATTAGATATTTTATCGCTCTGTACGCATAATTCTAGTTCAAAATTGATTAATTCTACAGAGGGAAAAAATTCCAAATTTAATATTTATTGAGTAAAATGAAGAAATCGAATTTTTAGATTAGAACTTGGCTCCAACACCCTTAATTATTATTTTTTAACCTCCTCCCTTGAGAGTGGAGGGGGAAGGGTAATTATTTCGTGCCTCCCCAAAACCCTTATCTGGATCCGCCCCTGGTTATATAAAACTATTAACTTTTATATAAAAGTTATAAGTTATAAAAGTCATGTCAAAATTTCGTCCACATAAGTGTGAGATTTACGTTTAAATAAAGAAAAAGTTACATAACATCTGTGATTGAGTTCTATTTCATAAAGGTATACTGCTATAGAGCGAAAATATAATAACCATTGAATTTTGAGATAGGAATTTTAATCCAACACCTTGAGTGTCTGGATCAGATAAATTAGGAGGGTACGCCACTGGCGCTTAAGGTGCACCCTTGGTAAATGGAAGGGCGATAGAAGAATCGACCTAGGGGTCGCAACCGAGCGAGGTAAAAAGAGAGGAAAAAAATAATGCCATACAACGAACATTTCCGCGGCAAGGACTTCAAAGTTCAAACCCAACCGACAGCGCAGCCAGTAGCCTTTAGTAGGCTTTAACGTTGAACCAATTAATACCAACGACTATATATACCACGCACAAAAAAAAGTTCTAATGTACCATACTAATATTACAAGTTCAAAAGGCATTAGTTGCCACCCAAACCAAAATTTTTAGGGGGCAGCTGCCCCCCTGTACCGACGCCACTGCCAAGTGATCATCCCTGTTTCAAATGAACTATAAGGGTCAAAAATACATATCCTCATTTTCTCCTTGCATCTAATAATCTGAAACAGTGTTAAGGGTGTTGGAGCCAAGTTCTAATCTAAAACTTCGATTTCTACATTTTACTCAACAAATATTAAATTTGGAATTTTGTCCTTCTGTAGAATTAATCAATTTTTAACTAGAATTATGCGTACAGAGCGAAAAAATATCTAATTCAAATATTTTTTAAGTAAAACGAAAATATATAATTTTGAAGTTAGATTTTGGATTCTTCGTTTTAAGCAGAAAATATCAAAACTAAATATTTTTTCGCTCTGTAGCGCTAATCTTTTTTCAAATATAAGACTGCATACAGAGAGAAAAAATATTTATCTATAATTTTCGTTGAGTAAAATGGAGAATGGAATTTTGAGCTTAACACTTGGGTCTAACGCCCTTAAAGTGAAAAATCAGGTATTAAATTATTTACGATATGTAAAACGATCTACATAAAATACAAACAGTTTTTGTAGTGAGTAAAAATGCCCGGAAATCTTCAATTGTCAGAGGGACATTTGCGATCGACGCTAAAGTTGGGAAGCGCGTAATCGGAAGTCATATTTGCATTTGAAAAAAAAAGTTAGTGTGATGGCGGAATGCTTCACGTTGATGTCGGTGATAACGCCTACGCGATTGCATACCAAAAGTATTTACCGAAGTGAAAAATTCCACAAGAATGAACGCATTTGTCTGTTGACTGTGAAGTCGACTGACTTTTTCTGCCTTCACTCACTGATTAAAAAAATGCAGCTATATTCCTCATCAAATATCTCTAGACAGTATACGCGTGGAGAAGAGTAGGTTGCAATCAATAAAACACCATTGTCAGGAATTTACATATATTTATAATCAGCAAGTGTCAAAAAAATTCGACAATCAGAAAGAATATGAATCTAAACCCTTATTTGTTTACAACAAAAATTTTAATCACAATCTTCGAAATGAACTTATACATAATATTTCATGTATTGTTTGTAAAATATGATTGTAAATTGTCAACGGTTGTATGAACTTCTAAAAACTTCTAACTTGATAACGTTTTAAACATTTACACGTGATTAAATTACAATAATCGTTAGTATCAACCCATTACCGTATAGATTCAAAGTGATACTTCGCGTTGTAAACATTTCTCATCCAACTCGTTTCCATTAAAGGATAAGCATAAAGATGATAATATGCTTTAAAATACTTTACTGACCCCTATATAATAATAAAATAAAACTCAGTAAAATCAAGACTCCATCAATACTTAAACGTGATTATAACAAGTCTTTTGCTTTCCTATTTAAAATACATGATAGTACATACAACCATTGTCTTCATCTAATTCTATTACTGCTTTGGTGGTCGGTCCTGGTGAAAGAATTTCGTCGCATTTGGAAAACGGGATGAATCCGGAAAGTCAGGTGTTCGATATCTTTGAGGCTGTAAGCAATCTCTAATTGCCTGGCCGAAGGCACTTCTTACACCAAGGTCATTGGCGACATCGATGGAAGCACCTTCAACCTCTACGACACCTGCACGATTCACGCTTTCTCTAACCAACCTCTCAATCGACGCAGTTATCGTTGAATGATTCGAAGTGGGATTAACTAGAATTTGTGGCTTTTCTTGTTGAGTAATTTTTCGACGCTTGCAGGGCAAACATTCTAAATAAGCATCACTAAAGGTAGAAACACCTCCGCTTGAAATGCCTTGCGCTAGGCGACGTTGTCTGACTCCATCTCGTGCTATCACAGGTACCCAATCCTAGAAAATGGTAGACTTATATTAATGTCTAAGGAAAATTGACAACTAGATAACTCTAATGTCTGGTATATGCTCACTCGAAAACCCTGCTTCAATCTACTATTTTAAAACAGAAAGTATGATGATACTTACTGGAGGTAACATTTCATGTCCTGGAAATACTGTTGGCACAACCTCTGCTTCGGAATCAGATGATTCGGAGGATTCCGAAACTAATGCTCTCGTTTGAATTTTGTGGAGAAGAAGAGGAAGTATTTCGGAATTTTGAAGCTGCGATATTCGTGTGGAATACATAGCGAAGAAAGGCACGAAAGTGTGAGGTACCCAGTGGCGAAGAAAAGGATGTATTTCATCTGATAGAGCAGTCTTCAAAGTAGAAAAATATTATTTTGTTAAACATGGAGAAAGTGAGAAAAAACTCTAGATTCTTTGAATTTTAGGCAGTTCGTGAAAAAGCAAACACTTACCACGAAGCGTTGTATTACTACAAGGGCTCCCGCTCGTTCTGCTATAACTAAGTAGCGCAAAACATTCCACACCTCTGTTGCCATATTACCCAACACTGATATTACCTCTTGTCCGAATGTCGCATCGTCTAGGTCTGAAATATAAAAAATAATACTTGAAAACTTAATTCGAAAAGTTTACTAAAAAAAAGATAATCTTGAATTAGAAAGTTCTTAAAACTTCAACGACCTTCATCAAAGACCCGCTGTAACAGATCTGTAAAATGACGGCGGAAGAGTGCTTCGATAGTTTTAACAATATCCACCCAGGCGATGTTTCTATTTCTATCATCTTTTTGACTAAGCAGGATGTCGGAGAAATTCGCCATAATAAGAAAGAGTAGATGATTGATAAATAACTCCTGAAGAGCTTTTGTGGATGAAGCTTGAGGGAATGAGTCCTGTATAAACTGACGCAAAGGTCTACGCAGAGTGGATATCGCTCCATAATGATCACATTTTAGACTCACAAATCCTTCCAGTGTCATATTTTGTACCTGGAATTAAAAAAAAATCTTGTCATATGATGTCTTATGATATGCATCATTTGATTTAATAACATCTACTTACAAAAAGGACAGACAGATCATTTATGAAATTTCCTTCCAAACGAAATATGTGTGTCGACAAAAAGTGAACACCTTCTTCTCTGTTTTCCAAAAATTCCGCTAGAGTTATACTTGTTGCATTCGATCTATAAATAATTCAATTCCAGTAAGAAAAATAAAACGAATTATTAAATTGGTATTTGCAATTTTAAAAATTCGACGCCATGCTCGATACTTACAGTACGTCTCCTGAATATCTAACATCTACTTTTCCCTCAGATAGCGTTCTCACTAAATTTTTAAGACTATGTGCCAATCCTCCTCCTAGAAAATAAAGTTTCGAACTTCAAAACCAAGATCTTCATTAAAGACAGAGTTAAGTGATAAGTATTATCCTTACGATGTTGTCTGAAGCGTCTTTGTCCAAGACCATTACGCAAGTCATCTAAATATCTATCTCCATCAATTATCCAAGGTATAGATGATGAATTAGGAGATGTTACATTGGCAGTACTGCTGGAGGCAGAAGACTGCGATCCTGCTTGATTCCGAGAAGTGGCACTCTGACGTGAAGCGCTTGCACTAGCTGTAGGAGTTCTTCGAAAATGATGAGAGTTGCAAGGCAGGAAGGGATCAGTGCAGAGACCTTGACCCAATCCGACTCCATGGGAATGGAAAACGTGAGGACGAGATGTGCTGCGAGTTTGTGTCGACGTGGTTGGATGTGTGCCTACGTTATTTCTACAAAAAAAATTCAGGTGTTATAATTTATTTATATAAAAAAAACTTGTATGTTAAAAAGAAAGAATAGGAAGATACCTTGCTTGAGTGCTTTGACCCGAGTTCTGGCCGTTACTGTCAATAGTAACTCCGATTGTCTGCTGACTTATTGTTACATTCGCTGCATTTTGAGACTGATTGGTCATGCCAACAGGATCTGGTACTATGTGGCCAGCTACAGCGTGCATCAAGTTCCGAATGAAATCTGTGGGTGGAGCTGCACCCCAAGGAAACATTCCGCTAGCGCCTCTGCCCGTATTACCTCCTAAAAATAGTTAATATATTCCAAATGTATTAATATTCAATCTTAAATGCGCGATTAATTTCTCCTTTGCTACCCAGTAGACAGAACAGAAAACCTCACCTGCATTGCTATTAGCGTTAGCACCATTACTAGGACTCTGATCATCTGAACTATTAAGATCCATAGAACTATCAGGACTAACTTCCATCAGAACCTCGAGGTTATTCGGCAAGTTGTTGAATACACTACCTATAAATATTATTAAATTACGAGCTATTTAAGAACAAATATGTAGAGTAAAAAAAAAATAAAGGTGAAAACATACTAAGCAAATTACTAAACGCCGACTGGGACTGCTGTTGCTGTTGATCAGGGCGCTCTTGTTGATCAGAAGTTTGTTGCTGATCAGAGCGAGTCTGCTGTTGCTGTGCATTTTGCTGCTGAGGACGCTCTTCTGCAAGAGCATCTCTAGACTCTGTACCTAGCCCAGCTTCTGGTGCAGTTGGTGCGGTTGAAGCGCTGCTATTTTCCTCGTTGCTGTTATTATTGTTTTGAGTATTACGACCGTGCAAACTAATATGAGCCTAATAAGGAAAACCAAGAGTTAATTCTATAAATATAAAGATTCTGTCAAATCCTGAAGTTTGATAAAACTTACCTCAACTTGAATTGGAATCCCCGCTGGTAAGATCCTCGATGGATGAATAATTATAGGGCGACAACTCAAGTTTCGAGGTGGTGCTTGTCCCATGTCAACAATTATGTCGCTTAGAGCATGGTTCGCATGAGATATATAATGCAAGATTTTACTGACTTCGTCTACAATATGTTGATTTTCTGCAACGCTTTCAGGACCAGTTCCCTAAAATAAAAATATCAGTTCAAATCGTATGTAAATTTAATTACGAATGAATATTGAGAACCTATGATTTTTATTATGATTTAAATTTATTTACAGTCGAGGAAAGTACAGGATCTGTGGCCATAAGAGCTCGGTAATGTTCCAAATAAGGTCTAAGGCGATCTTGAGTGACCATCAGCATTTCCAACAATTCTGCCATCTGAGGTGGTCGTGGCAATCTAAGTAAGAAAATCTTGAGCTTATAAATACAGAATTACACTTAGAGGGGAAATTCGTTTTAATTTTTGAGTCAATTTTTTTACTTACACAGGAGTAACTCCAGGTCTTTCCGAACTTCTGGATTCTTCGTTCAACGAATTTTCACGAGACTGTTGTTGCTGTTGTCCTGCTGTTTGAGGCTGAGTGTCATTGCTCGTTGAAACTTCTATTTCGTGGATATTGGTATCGTCTTCTGATGAAGTAAAAATATCTAACGTTATGTAAAATTGTAGCCCCATTATTGGTTGATCTTCAACTATCGGAATTTCTATTAATCTATTAATTATAATTCTTACTCACCTGGGCAGCCAGTTGAATTTTGAAATCTAGAGATGAAAATAACGTCTTGTATAGCCATCCTTATGGCGTTCTCCATTCTTCTTATTGTGGAGAGTCTCATTGTGCTTTCCTCTTGTTGACTCGCTGATTCTCCCTGACTTGGTCTGTTTAAAAATTATAATTTTTAGTACTAATAGCCTAATTATCAAGAATATTTGGTACAAATCTCTGATTTAGTTCACTTACTCAGATCGTGTTGTATCCATAGAATCAGAAGAATCTTGAGGAGAAGATGACTGTTGTCTGTCTGTACCAGAATTATCAGTATCAGCACTGGCCGGATTGTCCAATCGATCCATGATGCGATTCGCATTAGTGAGCATCCGCTTCGCCATTACCATTCGACTATTTGATAGTGTGTTGCTCAATTGAGGAGGTATAGGAAGCCCTATTAAATATAATAAAAATATTACTATTGTTATTAACTTCACTGGATATAAGAATATGAATTTGCACCAATCACGACCTTCAACTACCTCCGTTGGTAAAGTCATAGCACCTAAGTACATTGCATTGACGGGTACTTGAGCATTGGGATCAGCATGGACATTTTGTGGCTCTCTGATGATTCGGTAGTGAGTTCTATGAGTTCGTCCTGTATTTTGACCATTATTTTGATCGTTATTTTGACTTTGGCCTCCTGAATTTCCTCGCTGACCTGGTTGTGGAGGTGCACGTTGTACCAAGTGTATAACTTTCCCATTAACGTCTAAAAAATCATATTTCATAATATTTTAGTAGGAAATTGGAGACTAGACACTAAAAATTTTAAGTGTCTTAAATTTTATTTAATTTAAAAAAAAAATTAAAAACAAACCATAATCGATGAGTTTCTTTTCATCCTGAAGAACTCTACCACAGTAGATCAGCCTTTGGCAATCTGCTGATACTGCGACAGACTCTGCTATGTGCTCCTTAAACCCACGAACTGTTATCTGTTTTTAAAAAAAAGATATAACTTGTATATTTACAAAATGGATGCCATAAATTTTCAACGATTTCGGTACTAATTTTTAAATAATGAATCGATGAATGTCTAACTAAAAGTCTTCTAAACTAGATGCGACGCAAACCTACACCTTAAAAGTAAAAATAAAAAATCGCAATATAGGATTCTGAAAATTTTTTTTAGCTTTAGGTACATATCATTTTTTGTTGTCGTAAACATTGCGAACTTCAGTTTTATGTCAATACCTACTGATTGTATCAACTAAATTGAAATTCCGATTTAATAAATTCGTGTAGCCTAGACTTATTATATATTAATATTACTAAAAACTTCATTTTTGTTATCATCTGACATTTGCCAAATTATTCAATAAATAAATCAGACATATTGTGATTCTATAAGGAAATAAATCAAATTTGCTTTACGAAAGTTTTAAAAAATAGAAAGATTTATTACACTCAGATGACTCAGAAAACAAATAAAAATGTCAAAAAATTAAAATTGATGAACTTACGTCGTCATCCAATGAAAACGAGTGATTCTGGGAATCCAAAGTTTTTACAGTGAGGTCGATCATCTTGCTGAACGTGGATAGAATCACCAAACTAAAATTTCACAACTTTATCACTACAATTTTCACGTCAAATTTAAATTTATATACGATTTTATAAAATGTTCGTGACGAAAATGATGCAAACTGATGTGCTCCGTTCGATGACTCAAAAGCAAAACTCGTGGTTCCACGACACGCAAATGGTTGAAATATTTTCTGTAACACAGAAATTTTTGTGATAACCACAAATCCTGTTCTTTGATAGGTGTATGAAGTTGTTTTTTAGTTTTTAACTGGCATTTTTAATGAAATCCAAAGAAATATTATACGAGAAACACCTCGACGCACACTATTTTACCCAGAATCCACTAAGGAGTGGGTGAGTCACTTCAATCCAACCCAGTCACCCAGGGTGACTGGGTTGGATTGAAGTGTTGAACAGTGCTGCCAACTGTTTACTTTATTATTTGACCCCTAGGTTTTCTAGGTTTTAATTGATTTATTATTTTCTAACGAAATGCAAGAAATGATTTGTGAAAACTTTTATATTTACTATAAAAAGAGTCTTTGGCAACATTTCATTCAAGTTGCATTGAGTGTTCTTTTTCTGAAACAGTTTATTGATTTACTTACCTTTGAACACAAAAAACCCCATAAAGTGGCAACCCTGTAGAAAGTCAGAAACAAACAATTGTCGATAAAACAGGTTTGTACTTCGATATATATTCAAATTCGAAAGTTTTTGTTTCTCAGTAATGATTGATATTTGAGTTATATTTGAATATTTTTTAGAAAGTCTAAAAGTGGAGAGTATGTTCTGTATTTTGAAAAAAAAATTCAAAACACGATAAAAAGTGTACAGAATTATAACTTTCTGCTCTTCCGGCAAAGTAGAATTTCCAAAGAATTTTTGTTACCAATAGTGAAATCAAATGAAATTACAATTCTCTTCAAAAACTTTTTGTATTGCAACTTTCGTTTACTGTTTAATTCAAAAATTGAAGATTATTCATTGATTCACATTGACTGAGAAAGTAATGAAGCCGTAATTTTGAGCTAAAACAGCTAAAACTGCTAAAACATATTTGGAGTTATTCTTACTTTCAATAGATGACAGCACTTAACCAAGATAAGTTATTCAAATATAGAAATTTTATTTTATTGTATACTTATTATTTCTTATAATAATTTTCAATCGCTAAATTTATTCTCCAATTTATCGGTGTTTATTTTAAACACACTTCTCTTGAATATACTTAAACAATTATTGCAATTTCATCAATTCATCAGTTTCATCAATTTCATCAATTTCATCAGTTTCATCAATTTCATCAATTTCATCAATTTTATCAGTTTCAACAATTTCAATAATAATTTTTATCTATTTTAATCTTGGCCTTGAAAAGTATAACGTTTATTTGTCAAATGAAAAGAGATTAATGCTCGGAACATGGTTTTTAACATCTTTTGTACTATTTACAAATGTCAAAAGCATAATTTACATTCGAGTGGGAAAACCAGAGAAGAATGAAGAAAACATGATTTATCGATGATAATAAACAGCCCGGACGCTGTTATTAACACTAAAGTGTGAAATACATAAGTTATTTTGACACTTCCTTTGTGGATAATTTGGGTATCAGGCTTACTTGATTTTGCCTTGTCAAGAAGTGAGAAGTTGTTGGTCAAGATATAATAATACAAACGATTGGAGAAGAATTTTAATGCTGCAGTTTTGTATGCAGGAAGTGTGGCGCGTCCTGTCTCCCGTTGCGGTCCGGCGCCTGTCGTCCACGAAGAAAAAATCCAACAAGACAACTAAGCACTTAAAAAGCAAAAGATTCTTCTCAGACCACGGGTAAAACGTTTCTTTAAATCCCATCGTAAACAACGTATCTCCGCTTCATGATCTTCACTTTACTCCAAATTCTTTACAATCATTCTCAATCACAAAAAAAATACTAGCATAATTTCTATTTATAGACAAAAATCAAAATATACATTTTTAATCTAATTATGTAATAATTTTATAGTGTTTGGTTTCTTTAAAGCTGAGTAATTAAAAATACAAAAATGTTTCTCTTCAAAAGACTTTCAAATAAAAAAAAAAAAAGAAAACTGTATTTAAATTACAAGCTTTATTTGCAAATTGTAAATAGCTAAGATTTAAGAGACAACAATTCATTGTGCAGTTTGTGTTAAGAATTCCTTATCAAAGAGGCCACGCGAATGTGCTTTACGATTCATTATTCAATTAACTATTAAAAGAAAGACCAAGAAGACAATGAAAACAACAGAGTCGTATATTGCATGGAGTATTAGTAATAATGATAATAATAATAATAGTAATAAGATGCAATTGCTCTTTAGAGCGCAAATTTCAATAATAATTTTATTTGAACGAAAGAAAAGTAAGATATAAATTTTAATGTTTTGTCAATGAAAATTCTGAACGACCATATAATAATAATAACAATAATAATAATAATAATAACCCCATAATAATTTTTATTTGGCAAGATAATTTACTTTTTACTCTGATCAATCAGTGAAGATCCTTACTGATCTGATTCAGTGACACTTCACACTAAATTCATATTATAGAGAGTAGGAGGGACCAACTGCAAGTTGTCCTTAATAACGTGTTGTCGTCTCATGTCTTCATTTAATATCATACCTAATTGAGCATAATTTAGAATTTGAACTTGAAGAAATTCGGTAACATAATGTGAACAAAACGAGCAGTCATTTATTTGTGTCTCGAGTAATGTTCGTCGAAATGAAAGTGGTATAGATACATTTATTTTTGTTATTCTTCTCAAAGTTTACACCACCTGTTCTCCGAATAACGAAATCATATATGAATTCAGAGATAAATTACCTATCATGAATCTATGTATACATCTATACTAAAATTTTTACTTCTAATTATTTCTCTTTCCTCAGTATGGGTATCTCTTTTCTATTATTTCTGATGTTCTCTTTCATTTTTGTTCTGTTTTTCTTTATCTTTATCTTTTTTTTTTTTTAACAGAAGATCGACGAGTTCGCGTGCACTGAAATCTGTATCTTGAAGCTATGCACATGAATTCCGAGCGAGCGAACCACGTTATTTGCGCGTATGTGAGACACTGGTGTGTGCGTTGGCGCCAGGCCGCATTCTCGCATTAGTTACAACCGATAGTTGCCCCCTATATGTGTACTCGTGCCCCCTTGTGGATTAAGAGCGGTCACGGATCCCAAATTCAACAACCGGGATGAAACATTGATTTGTCCTCGTCTTACTGCCCGGTAGATGATCGTCTGACAGCTTATTTACATATCATGTCCAGGTCATATGCTGCTCAACGACCTTATACATAATTGTACAATTAAAATGTTATTTTTTGTTTTTAATTTAAGTACTACTAATTTATTTCAATGTTCAAAGACTATCATCTTAAGTACATATAAATTTTTCAGCTTTAAAAAACACGGAGTTGATGAATAATTTATATAGGGTCAGATTGAAGTTGGTCCATCAAACATAAAAGTATTTCAAAATTTTCTTAAACTCTAGCATCTCTTAAAGCATCAGATAAAGATATTTTCAATCATCAACCAACAAGTTGAAGGTTTGATTGTAGAAATCAAGTTGATGATTGCATTAAATAATATCTATGAGATTTATTTTTCCCAGACTATTTATACAAAGATTATACACTGGTTACTGTATTGGATATAATAATTCTATATACTTTCGACTATAGTCACTAATTTTACAATTAGTAAACATAGCGATGAAAAACTTCAAGCCATTCAAGTGGGTAATGTGCTTGCAAATACTGCATCATTTTTCGACCTTGTTCTGCTTGTAATGAGGTGCACCTTTTACAATCATTTAGCAAAACTGCTAGCACCAGTGCTGAAATAATATAATGAAAATTTTAAAGATTGTCTCAGAAATTCTAGCATTTTTTATTATTTTTTATTTCTCCTTTTTAATTTGATTTCATTTTTTATGTACTATACAGTTTTTTGCCCATAATTTAAAAAATATCAAAATCAATATCAATTTGGAGGTAACCGGAAAAAATTACCACCCTATAAAGTTTTCAGTTTTATAATTAAATGCAATTTCAGTAAAACGGTTTATAAAACATTAATTTTTTAAGCGGAAAAGCTACTTACATTTCTTAATTTCTTAAGAATAATATATTTTTCTCATTCTCACCTTTAATGTCCTCACCAGCTTCATCGCAAGGTTTAGCATCAATGATGCAGTCGATTAAACTTGATGCATAGTTTTTGTCCGTCATCAAAGAGTAAAGATCCATCCCCTTGCATGTCGAAGAAATTGAAAGAAATAAGGCAAAACCAATTATAGCCTTGCAAGTAAAATTCATGATCACAGCTATTTTCTAATATTGTACTATTTATTTATTGTATATTCAAACTTAAAAAAAACTGCCCAAGAAATATTGATATCGTTTCTTTGGCTTCCAAGGAACGACTGCTGCACCACCACGAGACAAAATCTTTCTACGCTCTTTGATTGAGTCCGAAAATATTTATGCTTATGATTTCAGACTTTAAACATGTATGCGAAAAATTATGACCTGCCTCTGATAATAAATTAATTAAACTGTGATCGCAGATAATTGACATTGTCATTTACAACCTTTACAAATCAGCATGCTGCAAAGATTTAAAACAGAGTTCACAGTATGTTGAGAGATGAACTTTATTTCTAATATTTGCTCTTATTATTTTCTAATTCGAGCTTGCAATATGCACTTCAATTGTGCTATTCATGAATATAATAATAATAAGAGTAGGCACTTTTTCTATTAAAAAATGGAACAAATTGCAATTTATTTTCTGACATTCTCTATACATACGAAAAAAAAAATTATATTACGAATATAATATACATGATTGTATACTAAACCTTTTTTCATAAGTCATGGCTGTAAATGAAACGATCAAAAATATGTAAAAATTCTTCAACATGATGTGCTTGCAAATAGAGCGTGATATCATTTCCTTGCTTTTCTTCATCTGCTGTGCAGCCAGGACATTTACCCAGAACAGATTTGATCACCATGGCTGCAACAAAAATAATTATACAAGCATTATTTAAATTATATTTGACAGTATATGTATTTAAAAATGTTCCAACTTTAATTAGAGAATTTTTTACGGTTTCCGAATTAATAAGTCCTCAAATTAAATAAAAAATCTGCTTTTTTTACGTTTTATTTTTAACATTAACGGGTCATCACAAGGTCCTTTGTCAGCTATGCAGTTGATCAATCTGAGACGAAAATCGACACTGTTATAAACTTTTGAATATTCATCCGTAGTGGACCGCGGAGTTGACATCATGATAGATGAATACTCGGAGTAGTGATCAGAGCTGATGACTACCACCACTGCAACAATGACCACCAGTAGCATGTGGAAAGTTTTGGTTGCCATTTTCGATTCAACCTACATATTAAAAAAACACAAAAAGCTTAATGTTTGATTTTCCAATCACTTAAAAGCATGCGACACTTTACCGTATAAGAGCAAGTTAGTTCCGCCAAAATTTTACATTTGAAATAATAAATACTTTTTACTAAAATTAGGTCATTTAGTGGCCTAGTTGCTCTTATGGTAATTAATGTTAATTAATTAATTAATTAATAATTAACTTTCAGTTGAGAAAATATTACAATTCGAATTATTTAATTTTCCACTTACCAGAATTTACTTTTCCAAAGAAGAACGAGACGAATTTTAGTACTGTTTCACTTAACGAGTAAAAGACAAGAATGATGAAATAAACAAGAGTTCAAAACAGAACTGAACTTTAGGTATATTTGTGTATATAATTTTGGTTTACATATCCTTGATTGTCTATTTATAATCATTCATTGAAATATCAAAACTGTGTGAAACTCGAGAATTTAAAATATTTTTCATATTTTTGTTAAATAACATGTTTAGCATTTGCAAAGGAATTTACGAATCTATAACTATTTCGCTTTGAATTTGAATTCCTTTCTGTCACAATACCAAAAGAAGAAAACCTTACATATTTATTTTAAGCTATAAATGCTTCGGCGAACAAACGAGGGTCATAAATTACAATTCTGAACGAATAAAAGAATCGAGACATTATAAATTAATAATCATAAATTAATTTTCTCTAAAAGAATTAAATGAATAAAAAGTTCAATGACTCAAAATATGAAAACATATACGTATAATATTTATATTATATTCGTATAATATTTTTTAATAATTTGTTTCACGAGGGATTTTATTTTTTAATTTTAATTCTACAGCACTCGAAGTATATTTGTTTGTGACACAGTATCAAAAATTATCTTTCTAACTTCCTGGAGATTTGTCTATCAATTATTCGATGTTTATTGGAAAAATATGAATGAGAAAATAAGTCGAGATCAAAAATCTATTATTTGAATCACTATCAGTGATCACGAAAACAATTTTTTTTAGGAATTAGAAAGGTCAGATGTCGAGTTGATGTGACTATGACCGAGGGCATTATGTCACCTAAGGCCGGGCCTGTCAGTGACTTATATTCACTTGAATTTAAATTGGTAAATTCTAAATGAAGGATAATCATGGAGGACACGAGACTCCAGTAAATTGGTGAAACGGATAACGAGAGAAACTACGTCTGTAAACGCACACCTACCTAAATCTCCGGCCCTCGTTCTTAATTGCCTTTTCCGTCTTCCTTGCGACGTGCAAAAGTCCAATTTTGATTTCGTAAAAAGAACAAAATGATTACTTAATACTAAAACATCTATAATTTTTCATTAATTCAATTTAATAGGCTAATTACTTTATTATTACTTATTACTTATTATTAGGCTTCATTAATTTTTTAAGCAATCCTTATATATTGAAATATAAGAAACAACATGTAAAATTAAGAAATTACCTCTAATCATATTAATATTAAGCTCCAGAGGCTAAAGGTCATACATAGATATAATAAATTCATAGCTCTGATTAGAAAGAGTTTGTATACATATATAAATATCGTTATTCATATCATTTTAATCGAAAACCTTTTTATTCGAAACTGATTAAATAAGACATAGAACAAAATATATCACAACAAAATATCAAATTATTTACTCTGTAGTGGGGTCATTCCTTTTTAAAGGCACGTTTTTCCGAAAAAAGATCAGATGGCTGGGTATGGATTGTGGATAGTTAATTGCACAGTAGGAGGCCAAAAGCGGACATCTGATAAGGAGAAATCTCAGGCAAAAGAGAATTCGAGGTGGACGAACCGATGAACGCAACGCTTCAGGAATGCTGGTTTCGTGTCGAACTACAAGCTTCTGTTGCTATTGCTTTTACGAATCGCCACGTGACCAGGGACGCACTGAGTGGACTGATGCATGCAAATGTACCTGAGAACCTAATTAATAAACAGATCGACATAAGGCATTCCAAAAACAACAAAATATTCATTCATTCAAACATATATTACTCTATGTTCAAAATGTAAAAGTATCTCCCAAATACATACTTATACATAAAATCAGAACCATATATCCTTTTTCCAAAAGCGTGTCCTCAAAAGGGAATGATATCATGGTATCATTCCCTTACACGGTATATTGACTGATACATAATCCATCATAAGAATTATCTCGTATTTTTTTTCTCCTGGTTCCCAAGAAGCCAAGCAAAGGTCAAAAGTTGAGCAGCGCTCTTCTTATCGATGCAAACATGCTCTTCTTGTGTTATGCGCTTCGTTCAAGCGATCAGACAAAACTACATTCATGAACTCCTGTCCTTCTACTATCAATCAATCAATCAATCATCAATCTCTTATTCACATCATATATATATATATATATATATATATATATATATATATATATCCCCCTAGTTATGTTTTCTTTACTTAAATACTTGATTTCCTCCTCTTTTCGTGTTTTCTTCCGATTCATGTTTGAAGTGAAGCCACGTGGGACTTTAACTCGTGTATGTCAGTTCGAGAGGAAATCGTTTTATCCATACTAGCTACTGTTCTGAAATTATTGTAGAAGTGATTCAAGAAACGAGGCATCGGACGGACAGACCCATGAATAATCAAGGCATCCAAATTATGCGATTCTGTATAAACATTGGGTGGAATGATAACAGATCGTTTAGATGGTTAGATGGTTTTTTTCTAGTATAATTAATAACTCTTTACTTCCGTGGAGTTACAGGAAATACTCGTCTGCACTACAGAAAAAAGAACGTTTGGGGGACTAAAGTTATCATATAAGCCTAAACTGTAAACAAAACCAGACCTTTCTGTGACGTCATTGCAACTAGATTGAAGAAAATTGTTATTATACTATGTCTAATATTCAGATTATTTACTCTTTGAACTATATAGCTGTACACAGAACAATTGAGACTTATAAAAGTCTAGTTTTGCGGCTTTAGATGGGCTTAAATCGCCTTAAGTCTAGAAACGGACTTAAATTATGGTGTATCAAAAACAAGCTGTAAAAAAAACTAGATTTATTTTTCTGTGTAGAATATTCTCTGTTAAAAAAATAGTAGAAACAGCTCTTCCAGTATAGCTACGTTCAGCATGATTTTTTCATTTCTCGAGTCAGTGGTAATGGTAGGGTTTGGTCAGACTTATTAGGCGATTGTATAAAGTGATTGCACAGGATTGCAGTGATTGTCGAGAAATATACCGGTGACTTTCAAGAAATATCAGCTGATTTCCAAGTGATTAAATGTGCCTGCAGTTGAGATTGCACACGGTGACTGTAATAACATAAATAAATATGTGTACAGCGACTGAGAAAGTTGTCTACCTCTTATCAGAATTTGGAGTGTGCTTCTTTCCTAATTTTCTGACCTGTTTATCAGGATAGGTAAAACAGAGAAACAAAGAATGAAATATGAAAGTCAGTACTGCATGTTGCTGTACTGCAATGCAATGGAAAGCCCTCCCTGCGACGCGGCGCCGCGTCGACACTATAAGTAAGTCTCTCGCTGCGGGTGGCGACTTAATGTCGTTGCCGCGTCCGTGGCGCCAAGAGGAAGGCCGATCGCGATAATTCGTCGAGACACTCCGACTCGTCGATACGTGCGTTGATCGATTGAAGAAAAATAGATGTAAAAGTAAAATCCCTCAGTAGCACAACCGTTCCGCTTCTCGAAGCATCCAGTTGCAGTTTTTCCCATCATCGCGACGCTTTTCCACGACCCCCAATACCACGAAATACATCCAATAGAAGAAATCAGTTGAAATAGTTCTCTGAATCTGTTCTTTCATATCCATCAATCCAAGTGATAAAGTGTCAGTGCAACTTTGTGAAGTGAAGCAAAAAAGGATTTCGAAGTTTCTTCACGCTTTGGTGAATATCAGAAGATATATCAATGATCGATCTCAATTGATTTATTCCTTAAATTGATTTGCCTGAAATTGATAAAATTAAGAAGAATTTTTCCATTTGACTCGTGTGTTTCCAGTACAAATAAAATGCAGGTTTCTGAGTGAGTAAGTGGTACCCGTGGGACCAATCGGAGCGACTGGTTCAGTCCTTTTTCGCTCTGCGGTTACTTGCTTGAGACCAATCGCAAGTGAGATTGATTGACAAGAAGTGATAAGAAGTGCGTGGTGGATCGAAAAGAGGAAAGGGGGGTGCGCATGGTCCATCGGGGATCGTCGCTCATGGATATTTGGCGTTTAGATGGTGATTAGAGTTCTCAGCAATAGTAGAACCATGTCTGGATTACTGTACACGCTGCTGGGGTTGGCAGCCAGCTCGAGCCTGCATTGTGCTGTGAGGAGAGAAATTAGCCCTTGCACCTGTCGCCAAGAGGCGCCAATCATTAACCCTAGTTCTAATGGTAATGGGAACAATGCCAATGGAAATACACATGTTCACGTGGAACGTATCGAGGTTGTTTGTGAGCGTATGGAGTCCTTTGATCAAGTCGCGGAAGCGCTTCGCGGCAAATTTACCCCTGAACAGCAAATCACCTTAAGGGTGTCCCATTCTCAACTTCGGGATATTTCGAGGCATGATTTCAAGGAACTGAGGATGTCGATCTCGAGACTTGATCTTAATCATGATCATCTCGTGTAAGTACAAAAAATATTTTTCTGGCATCAATTGATCTCTCGATATGTTTCATTATCTTTCACAGGTTGTCTTTGTAGATTTTTAAATTCTTCTATAAAGATAGAATTTATATTTGCATTTTCAAAAAATGGATGAATACTGTCAAGAAATTATTAGAGGGTAATTAAAAGTCAAATCAGTGATTTTAAGTGTTATTGTTAAAATTCTTGATCATGAAATTTTATTTGTGATACTGAAACGACAAATCATCGAAGAATCATTCTATTTTATTTTAATTGAATGTTTGTTTACGTCTGTTTTCACGAGTCTTATCGCGTTTGCCGTATTACAATAATATGGTAAAAAACAGATCATTGGTCGCGACGCGATTACTACGTTCATTTGATGAGGATTGTGTTTCAAGAATCGAGTCTGACCATACTCTACTAGTAACTACTTGTACGTCTAAAAAATTATGATTCTAATGGAGAACACGTTTTTTTTATACAAATTTATCTATCTAGTGTCGACTTCACGTAAAAGTAACTCAATTTTTTGTAAATGTATATTAAATAAGTGAAATATTTTGAAACTCGAAAAAATTTCCTCAAAATCTTGACTTTTATCAATATTATTGACGCCATCAGAAAAAAAAAGAATAATGCAGAAAATGTTTGAGCTCAGGACAAGTAAAAAAGCTATATAAAATACAATCGGCAACATCTTGTAATTAAAATTTAATCGAGTTTGACCTTTTTGCGGTTGACGAGACAAGATTGGCGCCTTTTCACGATGCCCTATGTTTATCGCGTGTAATTAAGTAATAAGACCCGACCACTGCCCACTAAGTGAATAATAAGAAGATAACTACAATGAAGAAAATGTTTGGTTCAGACAAAAAAACTTTTTGTTAGAAGAACAACTTTTTTATAGAAGCAACAAAAATTGACCGTATTTTTGTTGAACCAACCAAAGTTTTGTTAATTCAACAAACTGAGATTTTGTTGGTTTAAATGAATTTTCTTGGTTCAACGAAAGGTTTGTTGAAAGAACCAAGATTTGGTTGGAACAACCAAACAATTTTTGTTGCTTCTGTAGCAACAAAAAGTTTTGTTGTCCGAACCAAACTTTCTATGTATATATAGAAAGCATATTGAATTTTACAAATACTTTGTTATACAAAATAAAATTTACTTGCTTATTATAAATTGTAAATAAATATGTAACCAGGCCACGACACTGTACGAATTTCTTTGGCATTTTTCTGTTTAGTGATTCAGATTCTTTAATTTCTGTTTCCCTTAGAGTTATAAAACCATATGTTGCCCAGAAACATGTCAGTGTTCTGATAGAGGTAACATAATCAAGTTCTGATTTTCCCATCATCTCGAAAAAATTCAATCTGTTTATTACCAAATCATAAGGCCTGCTCTGAAGAATTCACACGCGTCCTCGAGGCGCCTGGCCTTTAAACGTTCCATGAAAATGTGTTATGCTCTTGTGTATTGTTTCGTCTTGCAAAATAATTTTAAGACCGTTGTATCGTAAAATCTTTTTAATAAGTCAAAGTTCACCTCTCTTATCGTTATAGGGTGATGGTCTTCGCATTCTCAATGAAAATATATGAGCTACGAAAATGCGGATGTAAAGTCTGGAATGAGATAGTAAAGGAAGGTCGGGAAATATTCAACACATTGCATATATATTTTGCACAGTTTAAATCTTTAAAATTTCTTGTATATTATAAGTTTTATCTTATGAAATGCCGTATACAGCTAGAAGACTTTTTTTAGATTCAAGGAGATGTATAATATATATTTATATACAAATATATATATATATAATATTTTTTTTATAATTTCAGAAATGTTGATGGTGAAGTTTTCGCAGGTCTAAGTCGGACGCAGTATATGAGTCTCGCGGATAACGAAATTCCGTCGATACCAAGACAGATTCTATCTCATCTTTCACTTTTGAGGACTCTCGACCTTAGCCGAAATAGAATCAGTCGCATCGAATCGGACGACTTTAAGGTATTTTCAGTGTATGTTTTAGATTTCACAGCATCCTTAAATATCCAGGATTCGAAATTTTCATTCTAAAAAATTATTACCGATTTATAATTCTGACAAGAAAAATATTCGTTTCTGAAGATGAAAATTAAAACTTATCAAATAAAAATTATTTTTTGAACATTTGCCATAACGTACGGCTGAAAGAAATGCATGTTTTGACTGCAAGAAGTTTTTTTTTCAGCGAATTAAAGTTAATTTCTTCTTGTTTTGTGAGTAACAATTAAAAAGATGAGTATTATTCTTGGTATTATTCAATGATCCGGAATTTCACTATATAGACTAAAAACTTATTATCAACATCAAAACGTCACTGATAAATGATAAGAAAATCGACAAATCCACGTCACCAATTCCAACACGCTCGTTTCCTGAGAATAAGCGAATAAGAAAAGAGAGACTTATGAATAATCAACTTTCTTTTCATTTACTGTTTTCCATTATTTACCAAGGACCCGTCGTAATGACTGATAATACCGGATGAACGATCAATTCATACAGAATCTACTGTTCTATACAACGTACAGTTGTGCACGTGACTGTCCACGTGCAATGCACCACTATTAAGTCTATATTTTATTTATTTTTATCTGTTTCTCATATTTTCATTCTTTATTGATCCCTTTTTTCTTTTTTTCATTTTTTTTTCCTTTTCTCTTCTTCTTTTTTTTCTTTTCTCCTTTATCTCTTCTCTTATATGACATAATACATTTTTTCAATAACTTTTATTGTACTCTGTCAAGATTAACTGATTAGTGATTATTATGCTAAAAGTTATAAAAACCAGTTTCATCATAATAAACGACCAATAAAAGGAGAACAGCTGCTGCTGAGTAAGAAATTGTTGGAAGAGATGTGCTGACTTGCCTTGCGAGCCAACTTTTCTCTTCTTCTTTGCACTCTTGACCTTTTCCTGATCTTGATATAGATTTTTTTATACAGAAAAAGTCATGAAAATTGTCACACAATTTATAAACTCGTTTCATGCATCGAATATATAATATTCCCAAAAGTTTTCTAACTAAAAATCTCCTCGTTTGCACTAAATTATTTCCTCGTACAAACATATTGATTTTTACTCCTTCATTTTTATCCAATTTCTCAATTAAAAATTTATTAATGCAAAGGGTTGCTAGGGGTCATTCAAGTATTATGTAATCATAATTTAAATTGTTCAAAAACTAGTTGTAGTGTAAAAATAAATGGTAAAAGATAACTTTTTTTAGAAGAAAATTTCTGAGAAATTTTTAAAATAAGATTTTATTTGATTGTAGATAATTTCTTTACGCTTCTAGTCATTTTAAAAATAAATTTTCTTTCAATTGCAGTATAACCCAATGCTACAATTTCTATTTATGGCTGGAAACACATTATCAGAACTGGTGCCTGGATCACTACCACCTTTGATCAAACACCTGCATGTTGGAAGAAATCATCTGAATTCTTTGAACCGAACTTTAAGGTATTTACGAAATTTTACTCTATGGTTTATATATATAAGATAATATCTATTGAAAGTGAAATTCCAAAAATATATACATAGTACATACGTTAATTATTTTTTCTTACTCTCTTTCTAGAGACCTGAATCAACTCGAATGGCTTTTGATAAATTCGAATGAAATAACGTATTTAGATGGAGAGCTGCCATCATCAGGACACAATCTGAAAATGCTGTATGCTGCAGACAACAAATTAACTCACCTGCCACCCGAATTCCGTTTTCTTCATCGTCTCGAATTGCTATTTCTCCAACATAATAAAATCAGAAGTCTAGATGGAACACTGAGTAAAGCACGACGATTGAAATTTTTAGAATTGTCACATAACGACTTACAAGAGGTGAGTCACAAAAAATATTAGAATTTCGGTCAATATAATCACACATCCAAGTATCCAGCAAATAATAGTATCCAAGCATCCACTGATTTGAATAATTCAGAATAATTAATTATTAATGATCCTTTAAATATCCTTTAATTGTGTTACAAACAGTTGAATTTTTCAACTTGAGTTTTAAAATTGAATTTTCTTCCTGATTATTAGCATGCATATAGTATTATCAAACACGCGATCCTTGAATGATCGCTTATGCGTTGAGTACGCATACGTACGTGTACTATTTATGCGCGTATGTGAGGGCGTCGGAGAGCGTGCCATGCATTAACACAATTTATTACCCTGCATAATGCAATTACTGAATCGAGAGTTTCCGTCGCGCACTCGCGAGGTAAATGTTTATTGGATTAGTGACTTATTAAACGACTTCCTCTTTCGACTTATTGACCGATTAATACACTACTAACATGCTGCAGCGTCACTCCTTGAATTGACCACTCGTTTATTGCTGATTAGTATACCTAACAACCATGACTCTAGCTTTGCTCCACAACGATTTCGGAATTAACCATTAAACCGTTAACTTAATTAATTATGGCTCTTATAGTTCTCGTCTTTCGTCAGACAGAACTTGCATCGCATCTTATGCTTAACAACGAATTTTAGTAACCCTCCAGCATCAAAATTGGTAAATTGATGCTCAAAACGTCATTATTCTGACCTTAACAATAGAAAAGGCGAATCTTTCCTATTGTTGTTTATTTATTTTTCATTTATTTCAAATTCTCTTTAGCCCCGAGACAATTGTACAAATGTACAACTTTTAAAAAATTCGCTGTAAAAATAATATTAGAAACGTTGTCTTTGATCTTTTTGACCCATTTTTCTAAATAATAATTTTTTTTCAATCAAAAGCAGACTGAAAGTTCTTAAATAATTTTTAAAGTAAAATTGGGGAAATTTCTATTAAAGAAAATTTAAAATTCATGAAGACGGTTGTACCTTTGCTATTTATCGAGACATAAATTGTGCTTGGAAGTGAGAATCTACTTCTCTGAGCTGATTTTAATCAAATAATTTTATTTCCCTGAAGTTGACGGACGAGGATTTCGTCGAGGTCGAATATCTGGAAGACCTCGAGCTGGGTCACAATTCTTTGAAATCTCTGGGTGGAGATGGAAACGAAAGCGACGAAGGCAATGGACATAGCGCCCTTTATCCTCTCAAGTCTCTAAAGTGCTTGAATTTAACACACAACGAGTTACGCGAGTTTTCCTTCGCCTCTTTGCGTGGTTTACGTGAATTGCGCCTACTCGACCTCTCCAACAATAAAATCGCCAGGCTACTCAGGCCGCCATCAGAGGTTTGTTTTTTGTTTTTAAATACAATTTTAATTCTATCATCCAATAATTTTTTTGAAAATTTCTCAAGCCACAAAGATTATAAAATAGATTACTTAATAATTGATTTTATCAAAAGTGCCGATCTTAGACTAAGAAAAATGAAAAAAACTTGAATAAAAAGTAAGAACTTGTTTGTTTAAAGACTTGTTTGGATTGGTTTCCTTTTTCGCATTTTTCGCGAGGAGGAAGGCTTGCATTTGTTTTTCAAGACCTCAATTATGTACCAAGTCCGCAATATTCGCCAAGTAGTCATGTTATACGACTCACAAGTCTATGTACCTGTGTAAAGAAGGCTTACAACTCTTTACAGAATCTTGTGGAAGAACAAGCCGATGAGACGTCTGGCGCCAGTATTCAGGATATGAGATTACAGCATAACGAGCTGCGAAGCCTCGAAGGCTCGTTGTTTGTTGGTATGAAGGAATTGCAGAGGCTAAACCTCAGCCACAACGCATTGGGACCAACGATCGGACCTCAAGATTTACGAGGCTTGGAAGGTCTTCGTGTTCTTGATCTTTCTCACAACGAACTCATCACCCTCGAAGATACTTCCGAGGTAAGGCCTTCAATCTATAAAAACACATTTTTAGTATTATAACATTTAAACAGAGTTACATTTTTAAAAAAAGTTACATTTAAACAGAATTCCAATTTTATAAAGGAAAATAATTGTTCAATTTTTGAAGAATTCAAAAGAATTGAATTTTGCGCATTTTGTTCAGAAAAAAGAAATTTAAAAATTGGAACAAAATCATTTCTTTACAGACGTGGCTTCCACTATTGGAAGAATTAAATGCCTCGCATAATCGCCTTATCACACTTTCTGAGCGAGACTTCCGGGGATTCCCTGGATTGTGTTGGGCGGATTTCACTGCCAACCAGATACGTTCTTTGGTAGCAGAACTTGTCGCCAATACACGATGCACAGTCCACGGGGTGCCTGATGTACTTCGTATTTATCTGCAAGGTAAAATATATGTTTTTTTTTTTAATATTAAATATCTACTTATTATATGAAGTAATGTTCTGAAACCCTTGGATGTACTGGGATTATTTACCTTGACTATAATATCTCCATGGAAATATTATAGACAAGGTCTCCTCGGATCAACTGGAATCATTGATCCAGTTAAATCGATGACAAAAGTCAGCAATTGATTAAATGTATTCGTTCTGTGAGAACTGACTGAAGGCAAATTTGATATCTGTTGTTTTATAACAAGGAAGAGAAGAAAAAACGGGACACTGATGATTAATCAGACATATTTATCGACTTAGCCTTGCATTTTTAACTATGATTTTAAATAAACTTAAATTTAAATACAATTTATCGAAATATTCTATTTCAGAATAGCGATCAATAAAAGTTCTCATTTACACCTTTGATTTATGCAAAAGGTTTAAGCTTGAAAAGTACTATAAATGATTATTAGTTTATTGTGAATATTAATTATGGAAAAAAACATGAAAGAAATTTCCCTATCATAGAAAAAAGTTTTCAATTAATCCTGCTACAGCAAAGTTATAAATTACTATAATAATCGATTTTTTACTTCGGGTCACGTGTGTGGCGTAAATGAGTATTATTGGCATTCATTGATTATTTGTCGTATAATAATTGAATGATTAGAAGCTCTCTTTTTTCATTTTTTTTCTTATTAATTAAAATGACTTGAAAGCATCTGAGCAACTGATCAACTGAGCAATTCTAATTTTATCAACTGAAACGAAAAATTGACTCTGGTTCTAAATATTTTAGAACTTAAATTGTGAGGTGATTAGAGAATTTTGAAATGTTTCTAAATGATTTTTTTTCATTTAATCTTTTGACCACTCGGAACTCGCATGATCTGCCCCGATTCTTCTCGCGTTTCTACAAACCGTAACGTCGATACGCATGTATTTAACTGGGCGTCAATAATTAATAAACAAGTCGTAAGAAGAACTCTAGAGAAGCGGGGACAGGAATGGACGAGTCGATGGAATAAATTACTTTAGACTTGTTGATAAATGCCGGAATAGCTTTGGCTGCTGGAAAGAGAACTTATACGTATTATTTGTTGCAAGAGTTACATTGCGTGCGATAACCCTCGATCAAAGACGCCATCGTTCCAACATTTTATTAGTCTGGTCTAGGGTACGTCAGGATGTCATTTTATTTATTATTTATCCTCTTTTCAACTCACTCATATCAAGTAAAAATTATCAATCATTTAGACCTCAATCATTTAGACCTCAGTAAAAAGAGAGACATCCTTTTCACGGAAACTAGATCATTTTTTGACCTAATTTTGTGAAAGTATAATTAAATATTGTAAAGTATATTAAATATTTTGTCAAATTGTTTAGAGAAATTTTCTTTTTTTCCAGACAATCCAGTATTGTGCGAAGCAGGCTTGGCAGATTTGACAGTAGCTCTGGAGGTAAACCACGCAAAGGTTTACGGTGTTGGGACCGACTGTCCAACAACAACGGCGACGCCGGAGTCAACGACGCCCTTGCCACCCTTGCCGCCTACTCTTCTTCTAGCGGCTGCAGCCGCCGCCTCTGGCGGTAACGTTTCTTTTGCTGCGACCCTCGAATAACTTGGATGTTATTAATGCGAAGGAATTCGCTAATGAAAAAAGTCATCACTCGCTTCAAAGACGATTCACTATCAGAGAGGTGTTCTAGATTGCTAGATATCGACTCGAGTTTTTGAAACGCAGTTTCCCCAAGAAATAGTTTTGTTTATCACCACACAATCTGGTTCTGTAATTAAAAATGTGCACTGAAAAATATAAAATAATACAATATTAAACACAAAGTAAGACGAGGCTGACAGTAATAGAATAGAAATTTATTTATTTAATTCAGATGAATTTTGCAATCGAAAACTTAGAAAGAAGTAAAACAATAAATTTTCTAATTTATAAAAATGTTACATTATCTCGGTAGCAATTTTTTTCAGTGCCATTATTCTTTCGTAGAGAGAAAAGAATTATGTATTTAAAATGAAGTGTATATTTAAAAAGAAATGTATATTTAAGAAAGGAGAAATAATTCTATCGATCGAGGGAATTATTTTCAAGAATATACGTCTTTAACTTTTGCGAACTTTGGGACCAGGGTAAAAAAAATTTGAACTGTCTGTGAGTTGGTGGTGTTGAGATATATGTGTGTGCAGCTGCGAAGGAGGAGATATTTGCAAATCTCCCGGAACACTAACGAACTTACTGCAAAGTGCAAGTTATTAGTTATTATTAAATGTGTAGAGACATTCTGTTGTAATGATTGTCTTATACAGTCGACAACTTTATTGGAAATCTAAATGAAGAAAAAATATTAGCAATGCAATTTGTATTTTAGTATATTAACCGCAATAACGATGTATTAATGGGCAGACGATAATAATTGTAAGATTCATTAATTATTGTCGACTAGTGTGTTGCAATATTAGCAATTAGTTTTCTCGCCACGAGTAATATATTTTTCCGTGTGATCGACTAAGTTATTATTAATTAAAAAATTCAGCAAATCTCCAAACCTCCGAGATATTTCTGTGCATTGTAATAATTTTATTTCAGTCATTATGGGATTTGCATTCTAAATCTGTTTTAGTAGAGTTGATACTATTTAATCATAAGTTATTCCTACTAATTCAGATTCAGGGAATAGAAAGGATAAACATTTAACAATCATTTTTCATTGTCATTCGAATACTAATGTTTATTCTTTCTATTTATAAATTGAATATTCCGGACTCAGATTCCTCAAGTTCCGCTTATTTTTTTATTTATGATAGAGTAAAATGAGAAGGCTTTACGAGCCAGTCAGAGGTACGTAGAAGGATATTTTTGTCATTAGAGTTGAAGGCTAAAATTGTGCAGTCTGTGCTCGCAAATATGAAATGCGAACTTGGGAAAAATCACATTTCTAGGAGTGTTGAAATATGTACATTTTATTGTAAATTTACAATGATTAATTTAACAATAAATCCATATTTTTAATACGTAAGCATGTGTTCACTACTCACTCAATTTCTTTCTTTTATATTCTGCCAAAATCTATTGAAATATATAAACATTCTTAAATCATAGATAAAAGAATTATTTCTTTCGACTATCTTTTGGTTACTGATATGTTGAAGAGCCGTAAATTTCGAAATGAAAATAAAATATACGTTTAAAATATGAACTTTGAATCGAGTTTTCTTTTTACGAATGACAACTAATTATCGCTTCCACGTGCGCCTGCGAGTTTTTTTTTTTACAAAAGAAGTTTCGTATACTATTGATATAAAAAGTTATAAGATAAGTTAGGACTACGTAAATTACTATTATAAAGGAACGAGGCGGATGTCTGTTTTTTTTTAATTCTTGTAATCCCCATTCGAACTAGCAATTAAGCGATTGCGAGAGTCAACATTGTTCCGCAATCACACTTTGTTGCTTCGAATATAATATTTGATCACTTCTCTGGTAAGAGAAGTGACTTGTCATAATTAATCATTGTTCTTATTTATTTGACGAGGCAAAAGATACTCTCCACTCGATTGAGCTGAGAGTTACTTTTGTGAAAGAATAAGTATGTTATAAAATAAAAAAATTTGTAGACGAGAGCCGCACTACATATCGCATTATTATTCAGCTTTAGTTTTGTAGATAATAGTTCAAACTGTAATTTAGAAAGTACTTTGCTTTTTAAACACTGTAAATAGATTCATAATTTTAGGAATTAAATTTACAAAATAATCATAGTAAAAAGTGTTAAGTTGTGGAGATAATATATGTTGAATAAATTCCCATAGCTAAGAGTTCGATGAGTAATTAAATTCTCAATGATCGAGGAGATAAACGACCAGGTCAATAATGTGAATGAAATCTGTCGAGTTACGTTAGCATTTGCAATAGACTGATTGGGAGTGGGCGATCAATTGACCTTTTATTAACTCGTGCCAATAAGGATGAATTGTTATCAACGCACGTTGTGCATACATAATAGATTGGTCCTTTTCACGTAAGTAGGTAGAGTAAATTTTCAATGGGCGACTAACAATGTTCGCAAATGGATAAACAGCAAAACCAGATTTTTCTTGACTCGATACGCGGTCAAGTTTTTCTAACGAGATTTCATTTCGAATTCTAACTTACAAGCGATTTGGAATCTACCAAAAAAAAACTGTTTTACTTTCAAAAAGTGTACAAATCAACTAAAGCATGACAGATTTACTAATTAATTTAAAAAATATCTTCACAATGTTTTTAGCAAAATATATTGTTGTATTTTCATAAGAATTTACTTGAAATAATTCAAACTGTATTAATAAATGCTTAATGACTAAAAATTCGACTCCTTTTCATTTCAATTATATTGAAATTCGACATTTAATTGCAATCCATTCCACTTATATTTAGCAAAACCTCACATGAGTTATTATATAAGGTTGACAGTTTAAATAAAGAAACATACCAGTTATTAAAAATCATAAAATATATTGAATACTTACAGTATAAAACTATGACTCTCAATCTTCAATTAGTTATATAATATTACAGTTTTTAATAAGTTATTTCTTAATGTAGTGTTCTCGAAAAATGTGTCGTAATCGGCACAAAAGGGAGGTAATATTCTTCACCTGGAAGTCATTTGAAAAATCTATTACGGAGCTTAACTCATTCCTGTGGTTTACTTTAAGATCAGGTTCAATTTTCTCAACTGAAAAATTAATACACTTCATATAATTAAGCATCTGTATGCTTAACAGTAAATTTAATTTAAAGTAAATTAAATTACTTTACCAACCTTTCCAAGAGTTAGCTTTATGTGTAAGATCAACATAATATTTATCTTCGTGCTCTTTTACAAAAAATATAATTGTTACTTTTTCATCTTCATTAGCTGAGTCCAGTTTTAGCCGAATATCTAATTTGTCCTTGTAAATGAAACATGCTCGTTTTAAAGCATCCCAATTGCGCTTTTTCTCCTGTCTCCTTTCTTCTCGTTCTAAAAATTATAAGCCATATTTAATAAATTTTCGTCAGCTATGAATTTTTTGAAATATGAAACAAGAGAGAAAAAATTTCATACTAAATAAAGCACATACCTTGTTCCACATCGACAATTTCAAGGGATATCTTTTCCTTTTGTTCTATAATTTCCTTAAGATTCTCATGAAGTTTCTTTTGACGTTTAATAATATTAGATATTTCTCTATCTTTAAGCTTCAGATTCAATTGTACTGTATGCAATTCCTGTTCACTGGTTTTTCTTAGATTATCTATTTTAGTAATAGTTTCGCTATTCAAATTACTTCTCCTGACAAATTCTGCAATTTTTAAAAATGTAAATTTATTTGAAAATTGTAGGATAAAGAATAATTTTAATTAATTAATGAAAATAATGGGGCCGAAAATGATTAATTTTAATACTTTTGAGTAAATCGAATTTTCAAGTTCGAATTTGAATGTCTCGTAAATTTTTCTTCAGAGACAAATGTCAGTATATATGTACTAAATAATGAAATAACCGAGAAATAAGGCTAATTAAGTAAAAATTGTATATTATTCACATTTCCCATTTCGCGCAGACCATTCGTGAAGTACATTGAAATATATATAGCAAATATATATGTATATGCATAGTATATACATATATATACAGGCAGGTGTCAAAGCTAACCTCACTTTTTTGTAAATTTACAAGCATCTCTATTTTAGATTTGAAAACACAAAAGTCAGAGATAAAAATAGGAAATTAAACTAAAAGAATTATATCATTTGTGTCTTACCTTCATTTTGGATTAAATGGTTGTTAATAGCCATAGAAATGATGGAATATGATTCAGAACAAGCCAACGAAAGCTTTTCTAAGAAGACTGTTTCTTCACTTTCTGAATTCTGTAAGAGATTCTGAATGTCATACTCCAGCAGTTGATCAAAATTCACCATTTTGTGACACTTATTATGATTCCAAAACAATTAAATCAAATATTATTTACGTAAAAGCGGTAAAAACACATCGATTGCTTTTATTTTAGTCTGTTTTAGTCGTTAACACTTAACCGTTAAATTTGTTTACAAAATACATTTCAAAACATCAATTGTGCCAACAGAAATACTAAAAAAATATAAATTACTAGCCATGCGACGCCAGCGCCACATTTGAAATTTTTCCTAAATAACACGAATTTAAAAAAAATTATTTAAACTATTATGTAAAAAATTTATGAGAAACATATACCTAACAAAGAAATAAGAATTTCATCTCGTGTTCGTTACAAATTAAATATTTTAAAATAAATAATATAATATTGTAGCACATCCAAAAGAAACAATACAAAAAAAATATATACAAGAGCATTCCCAAAAACAATGGTTGTTTATCGGTTATCTATTTGCAATTATAAATGTGCTCGGCAGAGAGACACATGGGAAATATTTACAATATGCTCTCATGTTGTTTTTGCCAAGGTCTGTTTTATTTAATCAACTGTTCATCTACTCGATTTGATCTCATCTACTTTAGTATAAATAGCAAAGTGAACCGCAGGATATAGTTCTACCTTCAGCAAAATAGTCTCCTTGTACATGGACAATATTAACATGACCATTAAAATATTCTTATTCGCTATCCTGAGCAGTGGATTTATAATAGTGAGTAAAATTTGGATATTTTAAAACTTCACTGAATATTTCATATATTTTAGAATACAAAAAGTTATACATTCTTCTGATATTTAACATCAAAATCATATTATCTATACCTACAGTCTGCAGCTCAGACCAATACAACTGCATCAACTGAAGAAAATACTTCTGGAAGTGAAGTACGTATCCAATTATTAAAATTATTTAAACTTTTGTATTTGTGGTTTCGAAAATAGTCAGACTCAATTTGAAAATATATTACTAAACGGTTCGTTTTTTCAATAATGTATAATTAAATTTAACAATACTTGATTAAATTCAAATAACATTATAGGATTGGAATAATACTACCGCAGATCTGATTATTAAACCAGAGTCGAACATTAATTCGACCAATTCTAGCCAATCCAAGGTATTATATGCAAACATTTTATAACTTCACTTACGTTCGAAATTTGATTAATTCACTAAACATATTTTGTCTTTCACAGACACCAGAAACTCAAAAAAAACAATTTATAGAAAATTTCAAAAATGCCGTAAATAGTACCTTAAAAGAAGACTTAAATGCGTTTAATAACTCTACGAAATCCATACAAGACATTATCGCCAATGGACGAGAATTAGAAAGATCTGGACCTCAATTTTTTTATAGAATGATGTCAGGAAATCAGAATAGTAAGAAATAAAGCCAAAATAATGAAATTTGATTGTCAGAATTGAATGGAAACTATGAACATAATAATGAAATGTAGCTTCTTAATATTTAGTAACTTCAAATAAAATAATTATAACTGCATACGAAACTGTAGACTGTTCAATTATTCTTTTGGGATTCTTCTTCATTCGCTTTTTTATCATGCCATGTTTCCATTTCTCTCATTTCTAAACTTCCGTCTTCTGAAACAGTCAGGATTTGTTTAGTGGAGAGGTTTTTCTTTATTAGAACTCCATTCGAATCCGTTTCTGTTAGTATTGTGGGCTTTAAATCTTCATTGATGTTTTGCTCTTGGATAAGAAACTGTGCAGTAGGTTCTGGCACAACGTATTCTGCGTAATAAAAATAATTTTTTTAGATTACTGAAGTATACAAACTTTCTAGAAGTAAGTTTTAAGCGTACCAGTTGATATTTCGCCAGTTTCGAGGTCTGATAAATTAAATATTTTTTGGTCCACATCTTCTTTTACAAAAATACTTTCGACTTGGGTGGTTGTAATAACATCCTGTGCCAAATCACCATTTTCCAAGGATACATTAATTATATTTGCCGCTGAAGTTTCTGTAATGAATACGATATACATATTAAAAATGACTTACTGTCCTTACTGAAAATGATGCCATTAGAGAAGTGAAATAAAAAATGCCTTACCCATATCTACTTCATTTTGATTAGTAATCTCAGCAGGTTTTTGTTTTTCTTGGCAACTATGCGAATTATTTTTCTCATTGTTCCCAACGAACTGGGCTCCACATCTGTCGCAACTTATCCTCTGGTTAATATGCTGTCTAATGTGATGAACCATGAAAGTGTCATATTCCGTCATGTATCTACATTTATCACATTGTAATAAAACTGATTTCTTCTTTTTACTCTTGGAAATAGATTCATCCGGAGAATTTACCGTCTTTCTTTTATTGCAATTTCCACTAGTTTGAGTGACATGAGGGAGTTGGCCATGTTTAGCAGACTCATTGTCGTTAAGTTCTCCCTCTTCCAAACCATATTTGCGTTCTAGGTACTGTAAAACTGTGCCTTTTACTCCCTTTATTTCGTTTTCGAGACGATCTAAAGTGTTGATCAAATTCGCACAACTACGACAAATTAAATCTTTTTCGGAAATTACAACCATGTGACTGTAAATTAGAATTGTATTATTAGTAAGTATTGAAACGAAATTATATTCACAAAAACATAACATATAACAAAAATGAAAGTAAAAATATACCTTTCTCCAACAAGTTCTCCTAATTTTTCAATAACTTGAGTTCTGGTGGTTTGAGTTCTACAACTTGCTAAAGCGTAGCACTTTTCTTGCACCTTTGCATCGCATACAAAACATTGCAAAACGTTCGTGTTGCTTGCATTTGCAACATCAATTTGCTTTTCATTCGAAGTTCCCATTTCCGAAAATTGAATCTCTTGTGACATTTTCCCTACAACAGAATTTAAATCTATCTTGCCTTATCAATCTAAATAAATAACTTTAAAATTCTTTTCATCATTTTAAAAATTGTAAAAGTTTTAATACTTCTTATAGGTTAGGAAAGTAAATACGAACCTGTTAGTTTTAGCAGATATAACTACATACACAAAGATTTATCCGTAGTTTATTGATTTCTACTGCTCAATTCACAATTTTCTGTAAGTTAAACTTCAAACAAATTATTATTTAATCAGTTAATTGTTTACATTTTCTCTGTTTTCTCTCATTGTTACATATGTATACAATGCATATATGTACTATCAAATGTCAACAAATGTCAAGTGCAATACATACATACATTTTTGCTTCTAAAATGCGCATGTGTATCTCGAAAATTTTAGGGAATTTCGTTGAAGACATGCAGTGCGGCTAGAGTTTGCTAGAGTTCTAGCAAGTAATATTACCGAAGTAATATTCCCGTTCTCGGTAACGTTACCGAGAAGGTATGTTAAAATAAATT